>VWZK01007366.1:306440-317137 GCA_013396935.1 Baryphthengus martii
CCCCTCCCCCCCCGCCGCAGATGGGTCCAGGGCTGCTGTGGGCGCTGCTGCTGCTGCTGGGGCTGGGCTGGGCCGCCCCCCCGGGCCACGAGGTGACCTTCCTGCCGGGACTGGGCAAGCAGCCGGCCTTCCGACATTTCTCGGGCTACCTCTGCGCCGGGCCGGGCAAGCACCTGCACTACTGGTATGTGGGGACGCCCTGGTACCGCGGGTGGGGATGGTGCTGGGCTGTGCCACAGGCAGCTGGGGTGGGTCCTGGCCGGGCACTGATGGCCATGTGCCCGCAGGTTTGTGGAGGCCCAGAGCAACCCCCAGAGCAGCCCCCTGGTGCTGTGGCTGAATGGAGGCCCCGGCTGCAGCTCCATGGAGGGCTTCCTGAAGGAACACGGACCCTTCCTGGTCAGTAGTGGTGGCCGTGCCATGGCTTGGGGCCACCGGGGGCTGGCAGGCTGTGGGGCACCAGCCGTCCCACTGGGGCCAGCCTGGTTGTGCCCCCTGGTGACTGCCTTCTGTTTCCCCAGATCCAGCCCGATGGGATCACGCTCAAGTACAACGACTACGCTTGGAACAAGGTACAGGCACTGGCGCTGCCACCCTCCGCAGCTGTGGGGAGAGGGTGGCTCCGTGCCAGTTCCTCCTGCCCTCCCCATGGGGCTGAGCCTCTCATAGGCCCCCCCGCCCCACACACCCTTCGCTGTGAGCCAGGCAGGAATGCAGCTCTGCTGGTAGAGCCCTGTGACAGGCTGGGCACCCATGGGTGCTGCCACTGGTAGGGCCAGGAGGAGGCTCTCCCCTGATCTCCGTTCTCCCTGCAGATCGCCAACATCCTCTACCTGGAGTCCCCCGCTGGCGTCGGGTTCTCGTACTCTGAGGACAAGAAATACACGACAAACGACACTGAGGTGAGTGGCCCAGGCGGCCGGGAGGGTCCCGCCAGCTGGGCACAGGGGCACGGCCCCGCCGCTGACCCTGGCCCTGATCCCGCCTGCAGGTCGCTCACAACAACTACTTGGCACTGAAGGACTTCCTGCGGCTCTTTCCCGAGTATGCCAAGAGCGATCTGTTCCTCACGGGGGAGAGCTATGGGGGCATCTACATCCCCACGCTGGCCGAGTGGGTGATGCAGGACCCCAGCCTCAACCTGAAGGTGAACGGCCGGACTCTGCCACGGGCCTGGGCTGCGCCAGGGAGCAGAGGGCTCAGTGCAGCCTTGCAGGGGCCGCTGCGGTACCGGGGCGGGGACGGCAGCAGCCGCCGTGCGGGGGCCCCCCACGGGGCGTCGGGCAGGTCTGGCCTTTCATCTTCTCCTGGGCCGCTGGCAGCAGCTGCTGGCGACGTGTCTGCCCCTGCCGCCTGAGACTGGGGCAGTGTCCGCAGGCACCCCCAGACCCTTCCTGTTCCCTCCGTGGAGTAAACAGACACATCTGCTTCCTGCGGCCGCCTGCGGGGAGCTGGAACACAACAGGGTTGTTTTCTTCTTGCCTCGCAGGGGATCGCTGTGGGAAATGGCCTCTCCTCCTACGAGATCAATGACAACTCCCTCGTTTACTTTGCCTATTACCATGGCCTGCTGGGGACTGAGTAAGAGGAGGGGGGAGCACGGCCCCGGGTGGAGCACGGCCGGAGCGCGGCCAGAGGCAGCGCTGCCAATCAATGTGCTGTCCCTGTGCGAGTGGGACAGGGACACCGTGCAGGAGGGGGCCAGGGGGTCGGTGGCGTGTGGGACAAGGGTCTCCTGACTGGGACCCGCAGCCAGGCTGTGGAGGTGGCCTCTCATACCGGGCAGCCCCCATGGGCATGCAGGACCCTGTGCCAAGCCTTGCCCTGTGGTGGCACCACACAGGGACCTGCTGTGAGGCTGCATGTCAGTGTGGTGAAAGTGCCCTGATCTCTGCCTGCAGGCTGTGGCGGGACTTACAGGCCTTCTGCTGCTCCCAGGGGACGTGCAACTTCCATGACAACTCCAACCTGAACTGCACGCTCAAGGTGAGGGGAGCTGGAGCCCCCAGTTCGCGCCTGGTGTCAGTGCCTGCGAGCTGCACCCGCCCGCCTGGCGGGTCCCTCGAGCATCCTGCTGAGTCCCAAACCCTTCCTGTGGCCTGTTGCAGATGGAGGAGATGATTCAGATTGTAGAGGAGTCTGGCCTCAACATCTACAATCTCTATGCCCCGTGCGATGGTGGCGTCCCTGGGAGCATGAGGTGAGAGCGGCCCCAGGGAGAAGGGGTCCCTGGGCACTGGCTGCCTTTGGCTGGCAGTGAGATGTGGTGGGCTGCCTAAGGTCCCTCGGGTCAGGTAGCCCGTGTCTGGCTGGGGTGTCCTGAGCCCCTGCTCCTCCCGAGCTCTCAGCCTGTCCCTGTTCCCTTTGTGGCCACAGGTACGAGGGCGATTATCTCATCACACACGACATGGGCAACTCCTTCATCTGGATGCCGATGAGGTTCTCCTGGCGGCAGGTGAGCCTGGGTGTCCGCGTCACCGGGCTGCCAGTGTCCTCGGCCCAGGCAGCGATGCTGCTGGTGGGCAGAGAGGGGCTGCTCCTGTGAGGCAGCACTAGGTGCTGCTGTGGCAGAAACTCTTCCCAACTCTCTCCCAGAACCTGTTGCGGATGCCGGTTGCCAGGAAGAAGGTCCGGATGGACCCGCCCTGCACCAACTCCACAGCGCCCAGGGTGTACCTGAACTCTCCGGAGGTGCGGAAGGCTCTTCACATCTCCCCCGACGCCCCGGACTGGGAGGTGTGCAGGTGAGCACGGGCCAGGCCCGGAGGGACCGGCATGGACGGGAGCAGCCACGTGATGCTGACGTTTCCTCCGCAGCTTCGAGGTGAACCGCAGCTACAAGCGCCTCTACGTGCAGATGAACGACCAGTACCTGAAGCTGCTGGGAGCCACGGTACGTGCAGGGGAGCCCACCAGGCCCTGGCACCGGCTCTGCCAAACCCGTCAGGCCCTGGCACCAGCTCTGCCAAATGTGCCGGGGCTGCAGCCCTGAGAAACGCTCACCCTGCTCCTGCTCCGCAGAAATACCGGATCCTGGTGTACAATGGGGACGTTGACATGGCCTGCAACTTCCTCGGGGATGAGTGGTTTGTGGACTCCCTCTGCCAGAAGGTAAGTGGGTGGAGCAGGGCCTGGGCCTGGCCAGTCACCAGCTCTGGGCTGCGGTGAGAGCGTGAGCAGGGCCACAGCTCTGAGAGTGCTGCTGCTGGGTTACAGGTGCAGGTGGCTCGACGGCCCTGGCTCTACACTGAGCGAGGCGAGAACCAGATCGGAGGCTTTGTCAAGGAGTTCACCAACATCGCCTTCCTCACCGTCAAGGTAGGGCTGAGGGGCACCAGGGGCCGGGGCTGGGGGCAGCCCGAGGCTGGCACTGACCCACCGCCTGTTTACCGCAGGGAGCCGGCCACATGGTGCCCACAGACCGGCCGCTTGCCGCCTTCACCATGTTCAGCCGCTTCATTAAGAACGAGCCTTATTAGGAGCAGCGGAGGCCGTGGCCAGCACCCTGGCTGCCCTCACCTCTGGTACAGCTCATCCTCACTGCTACCTGCCTGTGCCCGGGCTCCCCGCACCGCCAGATGGGCCACTCCTGCAGCCACTGGGGCTCCAAGCACCAGACCCTTGGCCCTGCCCAGCTCGGCCAGGGCAGGTGGTGGTGGGTGGTGGGCTCAGGTCCTTGCTGGGTGAGGAGCCGTGCCCCTGCTACCGCTGCACCTGTGGATTCCTGTCTCACCTCCTCCCTGTCTGCAGAAGCTGCGGCTTCCCTCCTGGGAAGGGAGCGGCCCCAGCACTTCCCCACCACCCCGGGCAGGCTTTGCGGCCCTGTCCAGGGAAGCACAATTTTGGTGGTGACTGGTGCACTGCCCTGCAGAGGCTCTTTGCTCCCCTCCAAACCACTCTCAAGTCTGATTCCAGTGAAGGAGACTTGTCATGGAGACCATCCCACTGCCCACTCCCTGCCTGGGGCGCGCAGTGCTCCTGGGAGCAAACAATAAACTCTGAACAAGGTGCTGCTGCCCCTCCTTGCCCAGCTCTGCTCCCTCAGCTCTGCTTCCTCTCTTGAGGAGCATCAATAGGATCCCAGCAGAGCAGGGGCTCAAAGGTCCCTCTGGAGCTCCTCTGGTGCCCCTTCCTACTCCAGCAGGGTCACCCAGAGCAGGGGGCCCAGCAGCACAGGGTCCAGGCGCCTTTGGAATCTCTCCAGACAAGGAGACTCCCCAAGCTCTCTGGGCAGCCTGGGCCAGGCTCCAACACCCTCCCACCAAACAAGTTTCCCCTCCTGCTCCCAGGGAACCTCCTGGGTTCCAGCTGGTGCCCGGTGCCCCTTGTCCTGGCGATGGGCACCCCCTGAGCATAGTCTGGCCCCAGCCTCTTGCCCCCCGGGGGCCCTTGAGCTCTTGCTCAGCCTTGCTCAGCTCCCCTCTGGGGCTGCTCTTCTGCAGCTGAACAGCCCCAGGGCTCTCAGCCTTTCCTGCCCACACAGATGCTCCAGGCCCTTCAGCAGCTTCCCAGCCTCCCCTGGACTCTCTCCAGTAGTTCCCTGTCTCTCAAACTGGGGAGCCCAGAACTGGACACAGGACTCCAGAGGTGGCCTCACGAAGGCAGAGCAGTGGGGCGAGAACTGCCCTTGATCCTGTGAGGCAAGTGCCAAGGGCTGAAACCAAGCCACCCCCCTGCAGCTGCCCCCCACATCCCTGCAGTGCCCATCCCCTTCCTGCCCCTCCCCACGTGCCGGCAGCAGCGTAGGCACATTCCCCAAGCCAGGAGGCAGCGCAGTTTGGAGTCAAGTGGTTTATTAGTGTAAGGAGCAGGGTGCAGCAGGGGTTCCCAGAGTGGCCGTCTCCGCCGTGCTGCCACCCACCAGGGCTCAGCGCCCCGCAGGATGTGCCCCCGGGATGGGGGAAGCTGCTGCCTACCTACAGTCTACGGGTCCAGCCCGGGATCTGCCCTCGGTCCGGGGTGTGGGAGAGGAGCTAGAGCTGGAGCGGGTGGGTGTCTGTGCTGGGCTCCGTGGGCCAGGAGCTGCTGTTGGCGGGAGCGGGGGCGGTGGAGGCCGGGCGGTATTTCTCAATCACTTCCCGCAGCCCCTTGGAGAAGTGGAGATCGGCTCCCACCGTGAGGAATCCCTGTTGTGGGGGAGAGGATGAGTGCAAGGCTGGGTGCACCCGTGCCCTGCGCCTGCTGCAGGGGCCAGGCCAATCCCATCCTGCCACGTACCGCGTGGTTGGTGACCACCTCGTTGGTGAAGTCCATGCCTTCTGGCAGTGGTATCTGCACCCCCTTTTTAGTCCTCTCTGCAGGGAGAGAGAGAGACAGTGTGAAGCCGAACCCCGTGGTGCCCTGTCCCATGCCCGGCAAGTGTGGGCAGCACTGGTGCCTACCGTTAATGATGGGCATGATCGTCAGCTGCAGCAGAGTCTTCAGAGGGACCTGCAGTGAGAACAGCTGCGGGGAGAGGAGTGCGGGTGAGCGCGGCGGCACTGGCCACAGGCCTGCCCGGACCGGCCGCACCTGTGCTTGGCATGGGGCAGGCAAGAAAGGGGTGCCCGGCGCTGCGCAGCCCTGTGTGGGTGAGACCCCCGGCTGGAAGGGGCTCACTCACCGCCAGTGACTCCAGTGCCAGTTCCTTGGAGTAGATGCGAAACCTGCAGGGGAGAATGTGGCATGAGCGGGGCGCCGAGGGGAGCTCCCCGCGGCCCCCTCCCCGGGACCCCGGCGCAGGCCGTACCGGCGCAGATCCAGCTGCACTCGCAGCGCCTTCCCTTGCAGAAACACCTTGGCACTCAGCTTGATTTCCTGGGGAGAGAGAGGGCTGAGCTGCAGCCCCGCACGCCTGCTGCGGGCCGCTGGCCAGGAGTTGCTGTCCCAGCCGTCCCTCTGCTTTGGGAGACCGGAGATGCTGCACGGGGGAACCCCGGCCAGTGGCACCCCTCCCAGCCAGGCCCCCACTCACCACGGCCATGCTGGAGAGCTGGACGTCGGGACGGTCAGGTGGCAGCAGCGAGATGTTGAGAAAGGCAGAGACTGAGATGGAGATGCCCGTGGGTTTGATGACGCAGCGCGGGGGGGACGATACCTGCAGCACCAGCCGCAGGGGAGCATCCACACTGGGGCTCTGAGGAGAGCAAGTGAGCCAGGCACGGAGGAGGCACGGAGCTGGGCAGGGCTGTGCTCTGCCCCATGGGCTCCTCCATCCCCCCTGCCCTGGCCACCGGCTCCTCTCACCAGCATGAAGATGGTCCCAAAGAAAGTGGCTCTCAGCAAAACCTCCAGGTCCTTGGGCACCTGCAGGGAGGACGAACCCCCAGCGCGGTAAGGGAGCAGTTGCTGTGGATCCCAGCAGAGCTGCTCCCCAGGTGGCACCAGCCCCTGCCTGCAGAGCTGCCCACGCACAGCCGGGTGTCCCGGCACTGGGTACCTTCTCCCCCTGGAGCTCTATGGCCAGCACGCCCGCCTGGTAGTACGCATGCATGGCTGAGTCGAAGAAGTACTCAGAGAAGGCGACATAGACCATGCGCTCGGTCTCCTTGATCACTGGCTCCACCGCATTGTTCTCCAGCTCCTGGTCCTCTCTTGTACGGGGGAAGAACATGCCCTGGGCCGAGAAGAGGAGAGGTTTCTGCAGTTGTAGCGCAGCACACCTTGCTCACTCCACAGTGCCCAGTGTGCCGGCTGGCATGGCCGCCGCTATGGGGATGGCAGGAGGGGCAGCCGGGCAGGATCCTGTGCTCACCTTGAAGTCCAGGTCGAGGGTGTCTGCGGAGACGGCCGGATCCCTCAGGAGGGAGTAGTCAATCCCAATGTGCTCATCCACATAGTTCCTCACTGCCAAGGAAGAGGTGCTATGGTGCCCAAGCCTGCGGGCCACCTGGCAGTACAATGCCCAGCTCTGCCCTCCCCATCTGAGCAGGGTCTGGTCCCTTCCCAGGACACCACTCACCAGGCACCGTGTCTAGCAGGGAGTTCAGCAGCACCAGGCTGGCATGTTCCAGGGATGGGCAGATCTGAAAAGGCGAGGGCTGGGTTAAGAACGGAATCGCTCCCAGGCCCAGATGAGGACCCAGACCCTCTTCCAGCCTCCCTGAGGTCACCCACTCCAGGCTCCCCCCGGGCTCCATCGCCTGTCTCCGCTCAGCCGTACCTGCTGGTTGAGCAGGAAGCGCATCCCGGAGACGATGAAGGTGCTCAGGAACTCGTAGACCTTCCTGCAGGACACAACAGCAGCTCTGTGGTCTCCAGCACTCCCCTGTGGCTCCCGCCCCATCCCTCCATCCCACACAAGCACAGAGCCTGGGCTGAGGAAGGCCCGAGGGTGCAGAAAGGGGACTGGGGAGCCAGGCACAGGTGGAGGGAGAGGGTGGCTGCGGCGGGATTTGGGTGTACCTGAGCGTGCCAGAGAAGCCCGCACGCATCATAGCAATGGAGGCGTTGCAGGTGACATTAGAGATCTTCAGGCGGCCGGTGCCATCCTTGGCCAGCTGCAGCACAGTGTGGATGTGGACGCCGTCCGCAGAGGCATTGACGGAGCCGATGTCATAGCTGGAAGCGAGGACAGCGGATGAGAGGACCATGCGGCTCCCACTGGCCACAGGCACCCATGGCAGCGGTGGTGGCCCAGCCGGGGGTCAACGGGTGGCAGGGAGTCAGGAGGCAGCTCACAAGAACCAGTAGAGCAGCTGCCTGCGGAAGCGCAGGCTGATGGAGGCGTTGTTGATGTTGAAGACGAGGTGCTGCTGAGGCTGGAAGTGCAGGTCAGAAAATGCCAGCTGCAGGTCCGTCACCTTGACCCTGCAAGGGAAGAAGTAGAGACGGTTGGATGGATGGACAGAAGGAAGCGGGGCACCGCGGGCAGCGGGCAGCACTCACTGGCTGATGTTGTAGTGGAACGGCCCTTCCTTCCCATGCAGGTCGGGCACCGTGATGTTCTGCAGCTCCTGTTCCACAAAGCGCAGCCCCTCCTGCTTCACTGCAAAGCAAAGCGAGCCGGGGCTGGCTGTGACCGGGCTGTGCCACCCTCCCCAACACCATCGCTCTGGCACCATTGCCCCGCTATCATCGCCCCCAGCACCGTCGCCCCCGGCCAGCCCCCCAGGTCCACTCCAGCTGCAGACTGTGTGTGAGTCCCGTCCGACAGCCTCCAGACCCCACAAGCCGTGTCCCAGCCTGCCCTTGAGCCAGGCCCCGGAGCAGGGTCCCCTCTGGTCCCTTACCCAGGTCCAGCCCCTTGGAGGTAATCCGGATCCTGCAGCCAGGGGGGCTGTGCGAGGCCATCAACAGCCAGGGCAGGAGGAGGAGGAGGAGGCAGCTGCCAGCAGCCATCTCACACCTGGAGGCAGAGAGTGGGGGCAGTACAGGCTGGCCCGGAGGGGCCACTGGGGACACTCATGGAGGGAGTGGGTCGCTGCCCAATGTGCTCCAGCCTCAAGGACACCTCACGGCTCTCCACGCCCCGAAACCCCCCAACACTGCCCAGGTCCTCAGCCCCTGAACCCCCAGGGACTGGCAGCCCATGAGTGGCACAGCCCTCACCCTTGGGTGCTGCGCCCAAACCCCCAGCACAGAACCAGTGGGGACTCTGTTGGGCCCTCATGTCCCACCCTGCCCCGAACACAACCGGCCCCCAAAACTCCATGGGCAGGCATGAGCCCAGCGTGTGCTGCTGCAGTGGGGAACCCCAGCACCCCACAGAGGAGGGATTGCTCTCCCCTGGGGCTGCCCTACAGCCCCTCACAGGGATGTGCCCATGCTGAGCTGGAGCCGGAGCCTCCCCATCCTGCAACGCCACAGAGCTCCCTGCCAGACCGGGCTCCCCCAGCAGCATTTTCCCCCAGGTTCTCTCAGGGCAGAGGCCAACGACCCTCCTGCCCAGGGAGCTGAGCCTCCATCCTGCCCCCTGTGCCGGGCTCACCCACACAGCCCTGGCTCAGCACCGGTACTCACAGTGCGGCTTGTCCTGCTGTGGGGAAGCTGAATCACATGAAGAGAAGGCGGGAGGGAGTGAGAACACCAGTAGCTCCAGGAGTTTCTTTTGAGCTGGCGGAGGTTCCCCTGCCTTTATATATCCCACCAACTGCCACTCCTTGCGAGCCCACAGCTGGGAGGAGACAGCAGACAGCGGGACGAGACGGGATGCGGGTCTCCGGCCGCCTGCCAGCACAGGCACAGACCCAGCGGTTCGCTCAGGCTCCAGGCTGAGCACACAGCCTGCCCCCCCAGTGCAGACACAGCTCTCCTCGTCCCAGCCACACTCCACGTCCCTGAGCCTGCCCAGCACCCTAGGGGCATGTGTCCAAATGAGGAGCCCCCTCCCTCCCAGTCTGTGTCATGAAGCCAGTACCAAGCTCCCCCCAGTCCCCCTCTGCCAGTTCTAGCCCTGCCTGGCGAGCTCCGTGCTAGGGCTGGAGCCCAACACCAGCTCTCTGCTGAGAATGCCAATGAAGGCTGGTTTGTGCTCATCTGGGATGTGAGTCCCTGGCAGAGGAGCTGCTGGATCCTCGACGCTGTTGCGACAGCCACTGGCACAACCCAGGTACTCGAAGGTCGCAGGACGCGCCTCTGCCTGGGCTCGCCCGGCTCATGCCGGCAGCCTGACAGGCACCGGAGCAGCGTCCACGCTGCCATCCTGCTCCATCCCACCCTGCAAGCCCTTCTCATGGGAAGGACAGGAAGCTTCTCAAGTGTGGGTGCACAGGGGAGGGGCTGCCCCTGCCCTCACCACTCCTTGGACCACCAGAGCCCCTTCATTCTGGGGACAGGCATCACAGTCCCCTCTGCCCCCTGGCTGCGCAAGGAGCCTTTGGTCCGAGCCAGCACTCGGTGCTCTGGGTGATTCCCTGTGCGCTGGGGCAGTGGAGTTGGGCTGCGCGGGGCTCGCGTGCGAGCGCAGGGAGGCTCGGCAGCCTCAGTGCTTACACAGCACTTATCCCTGCAGAACTGCTTTGCCAGCATTAACTCGTTAAACTGACCCCAGTGCCCTCAGAGCAGAGGGCAGGACATAGAGCGAGCAGGTTGGGCCATGGCCTGGAAAGACAGAAAGCCCTTGGAAAGCCAGGACGTTCCTGAGGCAAAGGACAGGAAAGGGCCATGGGGTGGGGGTGACGGCTCTGCAATTTCCTACAGCCCCCTTCAAAAGTGGCCCAGCCCAGCAGGGACAGGACACAGGAACGGCCACGTCCTCCTTCCCCACCCTGTACCGTCCCCCAGCATCCTGCTTGTGCAGGACGGGGATGGCACCCGCTGAGCCGCGAGTCTCACAGGAGGACTTCTCACTCTCCACAACTCCCTGACAGGAGGTTGGAGCCAGGGGGAGGTCTGCTCTTCTCCCAAAGGACAAACACCAGGACAAGAGGAACCGGCCTCAAGTTGCCCCAGGGGAGGCTTAGGTTGAAGCTGAGGAACAATTTCCCCCAACGCCCTCCAGGGTTGTCCAGGCCTGTGCCAGGCTGCCCAGGACAGGGCTGGAGTCCCCCTGATCCCTGGAGGGGTTTCCAAGGCGTGGAGCTGTGGTGCTGAGGGACAGGGCTCAGTGGTGCCCTGGCAGGGCTGGGGCAGCGCTGGGACTCCAGGAGCTGGAAGGGCTCTTCCAACCAGAACGATTCGATTCCAGCATTCCCGGCAGCAGCCGCAGGGGCTCCAGAGGCGGTGGGGCTGCCGGGGGCCGGGAGCGGAAGCCCCTCCACGGGCGCCCCGCGGGGCCG
>VWZK01007366.1:317803-331518 GCA_013396935.1 Baryphthengus martii
GGTTTGCGGCCAGGCACCCAGCCTCCTGCGGCGGCCCGGCTCTCGGTAAGGGGCAGCCGAGCCGGTTCCCGGGGGCTGCCGCTGCTCCTTTGTCTGTTCGCTCTCTGTGCGGTCCCACCTCGGGGGAATGGCAGCGCATCCCGGTCTGGTTGCTGCACCTCCTGGTCTGTGCCCCGGTCGTGCTGCCGCTCGTGGGCTGTAAGCTCTGGGCAGGGACAGTGTTCTGCTGGTCTGAAAAGTGCCGTATCCACCATCGCGCCACGTAACCCCAGCACAGCTGTTGCCAGAGTACCTGCTCCGCATCCCCATTACTGTCAAAACCCCAGTGCCAGTTACATAAAAGCAGAGTTCCCTCTGTCAGGTTTCCTGTTAGTTTGCATTTTCTCTTCTCCCAATGCTGTCAACTGATAAAGCTTCTTGTCTACTTCCACCATTCCCGTTTATCCGTGAATACAAAAGCAGTGAGCCCCATTTGAGAGCCAGTGTGAGCGATGGCTGGTGCCAGCGCCGGCCACTCATTGCAGCTGCTCTGTGCTCTAGGGAGATCTTGACACCCAGCGCTGCCTGTAACTCTTGAAACACACGCCTGGAAGGTCTGATCCCACTGGTACGTTCCGGTCCGGCGCGATTCGTGTCCCTGCAGCGTGCAGGACACACCAGCCGCTGCCCGCACAAATACGATTTGAGTTTAAGGGAGGAGAGGCCGAGCGCCTTCCTCGAGCGTTGCTGCACCCACAGCACTGCCTGCCTGGCCCCCGGCCCCCCCGGCGCTGTCCCTGTGCAGCGCTGGGCTGGGCTGGCCTGGCCTCGCTGCCCTTCTAGCGGCTGGAGTGA
This sequence comes from Baryphthengus martii, assembly GCA_013396935.1. Taxonomy (NCBI): domain Eukaryota; kingdom Metazoa; phylum Chordata; class Aves; order Coraciiformes; family Momotidae; genus Baryphthengus; species Baryphthengus martii. The sequence continues at coordinate 318,638 of VWZK01007366.1, forward strand.
CCGTGGAGGGCATGGCGGGGTTGGAGTTCAGGAGGAAGTGCAAGTAAACAAATATTGCGCAACACTCACCTGCCACGGTGATTAAACACCCCTGACTGTACCGGTGCCTCTGGAGCGGGCGCTTTCGCCTCTGGGCTCAGTTATTTTTATCTGCCGCGCTCCGAGCAAAGCGAAGCTCCTGCTGTGTGCTGTGTCCCACACCTTTCCCGGTGCCCTGACCAGGGGGATGGAATGGAAGCATCTTCTGAGGCACTGAGAAACTCGTGTTCCTCAGCCTTGGGAGGCATCCATCCCACTGGTTCCACCAGAGACACCTTTGGGAGCTGCTGGCTCGAGGTGGCTGCGGCTCCTGCTGCCCTGCTCTTCCGGGACAGCTGAGCCGTGTGGACAGGGAGGGGAGCGGAGATCCATAAATCCCAGTAACTGCCAAACAAACCAGGGGGTGCTTAAATTACCTGCAAGGGAGCCAGCAGCAGGGACTGCACCGGTGTCCAATTAAAACTACATCTCTGTGCCGCTGTGGCCCTGACTCGGATGTGCATAGAGTGTCCCCAAAGGCCTGGACAGAGTTAAGTAACTAAGATAGATGGTAATTATTTAAAAGGCCTCGTTTCCCCCCATTTCGCTACCACTGCGCAGACTGCCCGAGGAGCAATCTGCAGTTTCAGGAACTTCCCCGGGGGAAGCGGTGACTAAGAGAGGAAAAGCCTGGCTGTTTCTCTCCATCTGGCAACATTAAATTATGATTAAGAGCAGCTTTATTGTTTCAACAGACCGTCTTTTACATAACTGTTGTTATGCAGATGAAAAACCACCACAGGCTCCAGCAGCCAAAGAGGCCCGAGGGCTGGTCTGGGCCTAGGACGGGCAGGAGTTCCCAGCTCGTGGCCCGCCCTTACTGATGAAGCACTGGGGCTGTTCTGTATAGCAGAATTTTAAAAATAGAACCCTTCAGTTTAAGTTGTGTGCAGTTACATGTGGATAAGTGTTGATTTAAAGTGTCTGTGAGGGTAGCAGATCAGCGTGCAGTGGTGTCAGGTGGTTGTGTGCGCAGAGGAGTGTGTTTTATTTACCGTGCTCAGTCCTGCTGTGTGGAGCTGGACGCTGCGCCCTGAGGAGAGATCTGCCTGAAAAGAGGGTATTTTGAGTGCTGACCTTAAACTCTCCCTGACTGACACCGTTTACAGCCCAGCGTTCCTCTGCCGAGGGCGACGGGGGTTTTACAGGGCTGAGGTGCTGCTCTGTGTGTACTGGTTCAAACTGGTTCATTACTGTCCGAATGAACTTGCGGTGCAGCAGCTGTGCGGGCCGAGTGTTCCTGGGATCTTTCCTGCTGTAACCTGGATTTTGTGCCTGTTTTTCTAGTGCGGTCGCTGAGAAATGGCCAATGAGAATCACGGAAGCCCTGCGGAGGAAGTGTCTCTCATGAGTCACTCACCTGGCACCTCCAACCAAAACCAGCCCAGCTCCCCCAAACCCATGCGCCTGGTGCAGGACCTGCCAGGTACCAACACTGCTCTCGGGAAGGCCCCACATGGAGCCCTGCGGGGTGCCGGGAGAGGGCGAAGCCAGGCCGCCGTTCCCGGTGTGATGTGGTGGGGAGCTGGGGCGGGGCTCCCCTCTCCTGACTCTGGCTGTCTCCCCAGATGAGCTGGTGCAGGCTGGCTGGGAGAAGTGCTGGAGCAAGCGGGAGAATCGCCCATACTACTTCAACCGCTTCACTAACCAGTCTCTGTGGGAAATGCCTGTGCTGGGGCAGCACGACGTCATCGTAAGTGGGCGCTGGTCCCGAGGGGTTGAGTCGACACCGGGTTGTTCTGCGGGTGCAGCCGCTGTGATCTTGTGGGCTCAGGACGGTGCGTGTGGGAAGCCGGTCTGCGCCCGCCGAGCTCCTCGCCAAGGCCGTCGCCTGGCCTGACTCGGAGGTGCTGTTCCCCCGTCAGGTGCACGCTCGGGCAGTGCTGTGCCGGGCATCGTGCACTGCTCGAGGAACTTGCAGCCTGGGGGTGTCCTGCGGCATTTTTCTAATCTAAGGCTTAAAAAAAGCCAGCAGACACAGGGCTGGGTGAGAATTCTTTAGCCTTCTGCAGGTGTGAGTATCGGTGTCCTTATTTCCATCCGTGTGGGAGCCTGGGGCAGTGACACGGGAAGTTAAGAGGATTTGCCGCCTTTGTTTGGGACTCTGCGGCAGCAGCCGGTGACCTAACGCATGCTGTTGTTGTTTGGACGCTCCAGTCAGACCCGCTGGGACTGAACGCGGCTCCAATGCCGCTGGAAGGTGGGATGATAGATACCTCTGCGGACAGCAAGCAGAGGAAGAGGAGGTTCTCGGAAGAGGTCCCACCAAGTGGCAACAGCGTGAAAAAGCCTAAGGTGGGTCTGGTGCTGTGAAACAAACTGGCTTAGTGATGTTGTTTAAACTGTCACTTGAGGGGTGTGGGCTCGGTTTCTCTGAACTATGCAAGGTCAGGCCCCCCCAGCAGATCTCAAACTGTGACAGATAAATGCTCAGAAGGTACAAAAGTGTGGTTGTGCCAAGCTGTTGTCTCTCGCACAGCCCGGGGTGGAGCGTGGGAGCTGGGATGTGGCTGGGGAGTGTGGTGGCTTGTGTGTTCCTGTCAGCTTGTGCCAACGGCCAGCAGAATGGGGTGTCCTGAGGGGTCTGATGGTGCAGGACTGTTGGGTGCACCGGGCTCCTTCCTGTCTGCGTCTCTCTATGGGGCAGTAATTCATCTTCTACATGTCCAGGTGGATGCCCCAGGGAATGCAGCTGCCCAGCCAGTCCCCAGCTCTCCCAGTATTCCCGGCAGCTCTGTTCTGAAGGCATGGTGCGTCTCACCTGAAGATAAGCAGCAGGCAGCTCTCCTGCGACCAACAGAGTGAGTTGTCTCCCCTTGTCCTCTGTTCTTTTCTGGATGGATAATTAGACGCCTACTTTCGCAGACACCTTTGAGGGACGTGACACCCCCTATATGTTTGCAAGGAGTCTTTTGATAGTTCAGTTTCCTGGCTGCTGAAACAGCCCAAGGAAGCATCTCCAGAAGTAGCGTTTGGTCATCAGCCAATGGTCTGGCGATCCTGACGCCAGCTGCTTCTGCCCTAGAGTATATTGGGACCTGGATATCCAGACGAACGCGGTGATTAAGCAGAGAGCACCATCCGAAGTGCTGTCTCCACACCCCGAGGTGGAGCTGCTTCGATCCCAGCTCATTCTCAAGCTGCGGCAGCATTATCGGGAGCTCTGCCAGCAGCGAGAAGGTGAGTTGCTGCTGCTGGGCTCAGCCCCACAGTGCTGCGATCATCTCCCTTCTGCTTCGCGGCTTTCCTGTCCTTGTGGTCTCTCCTGGTGATGGTCATACTCTCGATGACGTTGCTGGTTATGAACTCACTGGGCAGAGCTCCAACATGATGATCCTGATCGGAGCTCCTGGGCATCTCTGTCATATTGATTAGGCCCTTTCCTGTGCTTCTCCAGGGATTGACCCCCCGAGGGAGTCCTTTAATCGCTGGATGTTGGAGAGGAAGGTGGTTGATAAAGGGACAGATCCTCTCCTACCGAGTGACTGCGAGCCAGTAGTGTCCCCTTCCATGTTCAGAGAGATCATGAACGACATTCCCATCAGGTACTGTTGGAAGGTGGGCGCCTCGCTAGGGTGGCTCTGTCTTGATCAACTGCACTGATTGCGCTGCCACCACTCTGCATGTTCCTTGGGGAAGTGGTCGGATGCTGGTGACATCAGGCTTGGGAGCTGGAGCTGCCTCTCTGCCCTGGTGGCAGCGGCGGAGCTGATGGGTGTGAATTTAACCTCCCCTCAGGTTATCCAGAATCAAGTTCCGGGAGGAAGCCAAGAGACTGCTGTTCAAATACGCTGAGGCTGCCAAGCGGCTGATCGAATCCAGGTGGGAACCCCTCTCACAAGATGTCACGTTCTGGAGGGAGAAGAGGGTTTTGGGGAGTGTCCAAGGGGGCTGCTGCATCCCATCCACCTGACTGAGGAGGGCAAGGCTGGGAACGTACGGAGGAGAAACAGCAGTGCCATAGGAAGTGGCTTTTGGTGGTGGTGTTACGGTGGGAAGGGGTGTTGGGAAGGTGACTGTGAGCAGAGGCGAGGGGGAGCCTCTGCAGCGCTGGGCACTGGCTGCCTTCTGCCCTGTGTCCCTGAGCCGCAGCGATGGGTGGAGTGTGGCGAGCTTACAGAGCCGCTCTGCTAGAACTACCTGCGGGTTTTCCCATGAATTCTGCCACAGGATGGAATTGCAGACGACAGCCTGGTGGGGAGAGAACGCGCCTGTTAGTGGGAGAGTTTTCTCCGAGCCAGTGGCTCCGTTTGACAGCGAGAGGCGAGATCAGAAGGGGCAGTTTCCATGAGAGAGAAATGGTTCACCCGCCTCTCCCATTGCAGAGGACGGCACAGCGCTGTGCTTCAGGGGGAGCACAGCCCTTCCAGTGTCTGGGAGCACTTGCTGGAGAAGGGCTGGAGTGGGAGTGACAGGGTAGGGCCTTAAGGAGGTGCCTGCAGCTGCGTCCCTGTCCTGTTGCAGTTGTGGGCTCCATCTCTCCTCTCGGTTCCGTGCAGGAGCGCTTCCCCAGACAGCAGGAAGGTGGTGAAGTGGAACGTGGAGGACACCTTCAGCTGGCTGCGACGGGACCATTCTGCCTCCAAGGAGGACTACATGGTCCGTAGCCCTCTGCGCGTACTGCAGGGCACAGGGAGCCCGGGAAGGGGCGAGGGGGGCTGGATGCAGGTCCTCTTGGAGCGAGCTGCGATCGCTTCCCGTGGCGTGGCAGCAGCGCGAGGACCCCGCATCCCTTGGGCAGCCCAGTGCGAGGGGTGTAAGGACACTGGTAAGGACGCTGGTTCTCTGCTCCGCAGGACCGCCTGGAGCACCTGCGCAAGCAGTGCGGGCCCCACGTGTCTGCCGCAGCCAAGGACTCAGTCGAAGGCATCTGCAGCAAGATTTACTACATATCCCTGGAGTACGTCAAGCGGATCCGGGAGAAGCATCTCGCCATTCTCAAAGAGAACAATATCTCTGGTACGCGGATGTGCTGGGATTAGCGGCTTGTTCAGAGCTGACCCTACTGAACAGGGTGTTCATTTGTCTCCCTGGCCCGCTCTTTTTTGCTCTGCTTCCTCATGAATTGCCAGGCACAGCCGATGGTCCCTTTCCTGTTGCTGAGCGCTTCCCTCCCTGTGTTCTCTGCTGCGGTTCTTGGTTCACCTCACCGCGCATCTTGCCTCCTTGCCCGGCAGAGGATTCCTGTTTGTCTGTTCTTTCTTCCTAGTCCATGTCTTTATCTCTTCCTCTGCCACCTTTTCCTTCCATGATTCCGAATTCTTCCCTCACTGCCGTTCTCTCGTCCTCTCCCTTTGGGTCTCCTTTCTGCTGCTTGTCTTCCCACCCGCTTGTATCCGTGATTCCTCCCGCCCGCTGTTCCCCGTGAGCTCTGTTTTCCTGTTGAAGCTGCTGTCCCCGGTGGGTCGCCACAGAGTGCCGGGAAGATTCCTTTGCCTCCTGCACTCAGCAGTCTGGGAATGTTCTTGGTGCTTTGGATGAGCCTGGGGCAGACTGAAGCAATACCAGTAGCAACAAGGGAAGCGTGTTACTGGTCCGGAGCATGCCTCACGGCACTGGGACAGTGCTGTGCTGTCCGTGGGTCTGCTTTACTGGAGGTGGAGAAGCACTGGGATGTGTCCTCCCGATGCCCTGGCCGTGGGTGGTGGAATTAATTTGGGAATCATCTCCTGCGAGGTCTGTGAAGGACCATGGCAGTATGTCGGGCTCCAGCCGTATTCCCGCCACTGGGTGTTTGTGCGGTGGAAGGAAGATCTGCTCTGTCCTGAGCGTCCTGGGATTATTCTCATGTGCTGCTTTTCTCCTCATTCTCCATAGCTGAGATGGAAGCTCCTGAGGTCCAGGACAGGCTGGTGTACTGCTACCCTGTGAGGCTGGCCATCCCCTCCCCACCGCTCCCCAGCGTGGAGATGCACATGGAGAACAACGTGGCCTGCGTGCGGTACAAGGGAGAGATGGTGAAAGTCAGTCGCAACTACTTCAGCAAGCTGGTACGGCCCACGGCCGGGCCCACGGCACTGGCACGGGCTAGGCTGGGAGGTGTCGCCGCTCCCTGTCCTGCGGGAGGAGGGATGGGGCAGAGGGCGGAGAGTGGGAGCGCTGACCAGGGGGCCCATGGGGTGCTGCCCTGATCGCAACAAAAACGAAGTCAGTGCTTTCCCACGGTCAGGCTGGGAGTGCGTACGAGGTGTGTGTGTGCGCTGTGCTGCAGGAACAGTCGTGCTCGCAGTGTGGCAGCCCTGGCTGGGATCACAGAATCATTCGGGTTGGAAAAGACCTTTCAGCTCTAGTCCACCCATTGCCCCATCCCTGCCATGGCACCACTGAGCCCGGTCCCTCAGCACCACATCTCCACGCCTTGGAAACCCCTCCAGGGATCATGGGGACTCCAGCGTCCCTCTCTGAGCCTTGGTGTTTGCAGGTTCTGCTCGTATTTAATGGCTGGGCTTTCTCTTCCAGTGGCTTCTCTATCGGTACAGTTGCATTGACGACTCTGGCTTTGAAAAGTTTCTGCCCAGGGTTTGGTGCCTTCTCCGTCGCTATCAGGTACTGTCTCAGCACAGGGGCAGTGATAGAGGGGAGCTGAGCCTTGCTCGAGGGGAGACCCACAGCCCTGGGGGCCTGATGCAGAGTGGGGCTTAAGCTGTGTCTATGCCCTGCTCCCAGTGTGCTGAGATCACACTGTGTCCTGGGGAGCAGTTTTGGCCTCGACAGGAGAATTCAGGGTGGGTAAAGGTATTTGTTTTATGGAAGAAACCTTCTGTAGTTCTTGATTCTGGGGGCAGCCACAGGCTCACGGGGCATGTACAGCAAAAGTGGCGGATGGGTTGTGGGGCATGAGTATCTGAAGAGCATTCCTGGGGAGCTGCACCCCCAGAGGACCAGGAGCTGTGGCCCTGGGGGTGGAGGGCTCGGCTTACCAGAATTTTCTCTTTCCCCAGATGATGTTCGGTGTGGGTCTGTACGAAGGGACTGGTCTGCAGGGTGCATTGCCCGTGCACGTCTTTGAGGCCCTCCACAAGCTCTTTGGAGTCAGCTTTGAGTGCTTTGCCTCGCCCCTGAATTGCTATTTTAAACAATACTGCTCGGCCTTCTTGGACACAGACGGGTATTTCGGATCCAGGGGGTGAGTCCTGCGTTCCGGCTCCCCCGTTGTGGGGTGGGGCATGGGGGGAACTTGCCACTGGCTGGCCGGGGATGCGTTCAGGTGCCCGCTCAGGAGCAGTCACCGAATCCCAGCCTGATGGGGGCTAGAAGGTCCCTCTGGAGCTCCTCTGGTGCCCCTTCCTACTCCAGCAGGGTCACCCAGAGCAGGGGGCCCAGCAGCGCAGTGTCCAGGTGCCTTTGGAATCTCTCCAGACAAGGAGACTCCCCAAGCTCTCTGGGCAGCCTAGGCCAGGCTCCAAGAGCCTCCCAGCAAAGAAGTTTCCCCTCCTGCTCCCAGGGAACCTCCTGGGTTCCAGTTGGTGCCCGGTGCCCGTTGTCCTGGCGCGGGGCACTACTGAGCATAGTCTGGCCCCAGCATGCTGACCCTCACCCTTTACTTGTTGCTGAGTCCCGCTGTTGGGAGCATCAGGCCCCGCACTGCCAGAGATGGAGCCGTTCAGAGCCCTTGACTGCCTGGCCTGGTTTGGTCTGAGGAACGGGTGGGTTTAAGGTGTGAAACTTCTAATCCTGCCCTGTCTGATGGGGAGCTTTGCCTTTTTCCTCCAGCCCGTGCCTGGATTTCTTCCCTGTAAGTGGCTCTTTTGAGGCAAATCCTCCGTTCTGCGAGGAGCTGATGGATGCCATGGTCTCTCACTTTGAGGTGCGTTCACTCACCCCAGGAGCCGTTCCCAGTGGAGCCCTGGGGTCGGTCCTCTCCTCCCCACCACTCCCGCGCCCCTGTGGCAGGGCTGTGGTGCGGAAGGCAGGGTCGGCGGCTGCCATGGGAAGCAGAAGCATTTCCTTTCCGACGTGTTGTCGCTCAGCCAGCGCTGAGACCGTTCATTTTCTTGTTGAACCAGAAACTGCTGGAGAGCTCCGGCGAGCCTCTGTCCTTCATCGTGTTTATCCCTGAGTGGCGGGACCCACCCACGCCGGCCCTGACCCGCATGGAGCAGAGCAAGTTCAAGCGACACCAGCTGATCCTGCCAGCCTTCGATCACGAGTACCGCAGCGGCTCACAGCACGTCTGCAAAAAGTAGGCTCTTATCTTTTGTCTCGGGCCCTTTTGGGAGTGCGTTTCTGATGCCATGTGACAGAAATAGCCTGTCCTGAGGTGGGATGCGTGGGAGTGGGGAGCAGGCAGGGCCAGGGCGGCGCACAGTCACCCGGCTCTCGGGGCGCTGTGCGTTCTGTGCTTGCTGAACGATCTGCTTCCCTAACTGGAAGCTTGTCAGCCGGGCACTTCTTGGGTACGAGTCCCCTGGGAGCCGATGCCATGGGTGGTGCTGCGGCATCAGCTGTGCCCTCTGCCCGCCCTGGGACCTGGTGCCCAGCCAAACTGCGCATCCCATGCTGCCGGATCGGTGGTTCAGTGTCACCGATGGGGAAGCAGGAGGGACAGAGGGGGTCTCGGTCCTTGGTGGATCACACTGGCCATCAGTCTGCTGGTCTGGCAGTGGTTCAAGAAGAGACTAGTTCCAGCAAGTGGTTAACCAAGTTCTCTCCGTGGCTGCAGCTGATGCGTTACCGTGGTGAGACCCATCAGCAGGGCCAGCAGTGCCCCGGCTAGTCGGGAGCAGCATTGGCTGTGCAGCTGGGGAGGCTCCGACTGCCATCGCCACTGTGTGGTGCTGCTGCACTTCCCTCGGGGAGAGACGGGCTCGTCCTGAACACCACACGGGAGGGAGGTGGGTGCTGGGGAGCGGGTAGGGGTGCAGGAGGTGATGCTGAGCACCTCTGCTCTTCCCTTGCAGAGAGGAGATGTACTACAAGGCTGTGCACAACACGGCCGTGCTCTTCCTGCAGAACAGTGCCGGCTTCACTAAGTGGGAGCCCACACCCGAGCGGCTGCAGGAGCTGGTCGCAGCCTACAAGCATTCAGGCCGGACCCTCAGCTCCTCGTCCTCCTCGTCGTCGTCATCGTCGTCATCCTCCTCCTCCTCCTCCACAACTGCAGACAAAGAGCGGGAGCTGGGCCGGGAGCAAAGCAGCAGCCGGGAGACTAATCCCAACTAAGGTGCAGAGGTGTGAGGCAGCAGGGGAGGAGCCGGCGGCTGGTGGAGAGGAGGCTTTGCCAGGACGGTGGAGGGACTGCTGGCTGCGCAGCACTGGCTGCGAGACTCTTGCGCGACAGCTCCACGGCACCCGCTTCCCTCTGCGAACTGCACGCCCGGAGCGCCTGGCCGCCGATGGGGAGAGCAGGCCCAGCCCGACCACGGCCCTTGCCAGAGGGCTCAGCAGCCCGGCGTGGCACAACATGGCACGGCAGGAGGAGCGGGTGGCCCCTTCGGCGCCGGAGTGCCCGGGGAAGGGGTGGCCAGAGCTGGGACGGCAGGACGGCGGGACGGATGGAGGGATGGATAGATGGCAAGCGAGAGTGCTCGGCGCCAAGCGCCGTGGCTGGAGGGGCCCTGGCTGCTGGCTGCAGCCCGGTGCCGGCGGGAGGAGGACGGGCAGAGCCCGGGGGCTCCTGCAGCAGGACTGGCCCCAGCGCGGCTCCATGTCCATACTGTAAATAGTTGTGTCCGTGCGCCCGTGCTCCTTGCAGGGCCGCTCCCATCGCATCCGTGTTTCTTTCCCACGTGTGTGAGACCCGTGTTGGCCGACGCTGTGTTCCGTAGAGGGTGGGAGCGCAGAAGAGGAGTTCCTTTGGTGTGTAAAGGCGTCTTTGCAGCTGTTTTGTAGTCGTTGTGGTTTTTATGCAGAGCCTCTGGGCTTTATTTAACCTCCTTGGGTTTTGTTTTGTAAGGATTAATTTAACACCGCTAACCATTTTATTACTTTTATCAAGAAGAGCAAAGTCTATTTTTGATTTCTGTTTCCTAGTTCTTAGGAACATTAAAAACCAGCGTACAGCTCTGCCCTGTGTCCGCGCCTGTCCTTCTGTTGCCAGGGGCTGTGCTCCACCCCTGCCTTCCCCTCTGCCTGAAAGGTACAAAGAAAAATGTCAGGTTTTTTTTCCCCTGATGACCAGTGTGACCCCAAAGCAGCCTGGTCACCACCCCCTTGGTTCATTGCCCACCGCTCTGGTGATGGGTTTGGCTTCTCTCCCCAGTCACAGCCCTCCGAACAGTGCCGGCAGCTGCCCTCGGCCTCGGCAGGGCAGGACGAGCTGGATTCTCTAGCGAAGTCTCAGCTCCGGGGCTCCCTGGCAGCCCCTTGCCCCTAATTGGGGCAGCCTGGCCTGAGCCGTGCTCCGGTCCAGCCTCACCGGCACAGAGCAGCCACCGGCATGGTGCTGGGAGCTCAGCCAGGCTGTCCTTCTGTCGGTCCCTGCGGGGTGTCCAGGGTGAGGCCTTGCTCCAGCTTCCACCCATCAACCTCACCCTGTCTGGGCTGTCTCCCATCTGTCCTGGCCTGACAAGGCGAAGGCGGCTCCTGGGGCTAAAGGTGCACTAGTTCCCTGACCTGGCTTTTTGGAGTTTGGGGATTTCCCATGGAGCCCCCTCTGCCCCTGCACTGGCTGGTGCTGCCAGAGCTCCCCGACTGGTTTAGCCATTCCAAAGGAGCCCAGCTGCAGGGTGGGTCAGTGCTGTCCGGACACCTGTTGCCCCATGGGGCTGTTCACAGCACAGCTCAGACGGATTGCGAGGTTTACTGGTTAAAAACCGGGAGATGAGGCAGCACCGTGAACCCTGGGCCCTTGCGGTGCCAGCGGTGCCCTGGGCTGGCAGCAGCACTGCCGCAGCGCTGCCAGTGCTCTGCAGTGGGCAGGGGCAGCACAGCCCCATGCGCTCCCCAGATCTCTCTCTTCAGCTTTCCAGGGATTTGCCAATGACAGACGAGGTCACTGATGCCCTTTACTGACACTCGGGACTCTCGGTCTCCAGCAGTGATGGCAGTGGTTTTGAAAAGCCTTTCTTTCCTTTGATTTGTTATTTTGAGCCAAGGCAGGCGAGCGGAGCCGCGCTGCTGCGGGGAAGTTCAGCTGACCTGCTTCTTGGTCGGCCTCCTCATGAGTCCTTTGCTTCCCTGCCTCAGGCAGTGGTCAGTTACCTCATTAAGTGTTTTAATTGCATTTGGCTCAGTGGAGATGTGGTGACATCAGCATCCAAGAAGCCCTGTGGCGCCGCTGCCTCCTTGGAACATCTCACTGACCTGGACGAAGCACGAGGTGGTAGAAAGGGGGCATCAGACTGACCACTGCACTGCCGTCTCCAACGCTTCTCTGGGATGAAGCCTGAGCGGGAGCCCAGTGGCAGCAGTCCTGGGGCTCTGGCTCTGGAGGAGCTGGGACAAGGACCGGGTTCTGCTCGCAGGACTGAGCTGCCCGAGCCTCAGGCAGGAAGACCGGCTGGCCGGGGACACTTCCCTCAGCCCCGTGCCAAGGCAGGATCTGGCCCTTACCACCAAGACCCCTGTCAGTGGCCGCCCCACAGCGCCTGGGGCTGCCCAGCTGAGCCAGTGCCAAGGGGGAGGCCCAGGGCCAGGTCGAGCTGTTGGAGGGGCTGCGGGGTTGGGGGCAGCTGAGGACACAGCTGGGGAGGTGATGTCAGCAGTCACAGCCAGAGCTGGATGTTGGTGGGTCCCCTGGAATAAAAGCTCTTCCAGGTGCTGCCAAACTGTGATGATTTGGCCTAAAAGGCCCCTCAGAAACTAATTACCTGGGCAATTGGTGGAGCTCAGCAGACTGAGCAGAGCCCTGCACAGAGAAAAAAAAAATGTAATTTTCTTGCTATCTGTCACAGACCCTGTCCTGTGCCCCAAGGGGTCTGAGAGCAGCTATAGGTGACCCCATCACACAGGAGGGGTTTGAAGCTCCCTGCAGTGCTCAGGCTGAGGCAAGTCCCCGGCTCGGCTGTTGCTGTGGGGGTTCCCCACTGTCACCCGCCAAGTGCTGCTGCCCGCAGTGGGCGATCGCTGCCACTGTCCGGCCTGGCAGCTTCGGGGGAGAGGTGGTTATCCGGTCTGTGCAGGGGAGGAACTAGAGCTGCCAACCTGCCTTCGGCTCTGGGCAGGTAGAGGGGGGTCTCTGATGGCTGCTGCCCCTGAAGAGCTGCGGCTCCGGGGGCGGGGATTTGGAATAGGCTGGGGAGACCCGGCTGTGGAGGGAGACATGCCAAGGGCTCAGCTGTGCCCAGCCTGGCTCTGACAAGTGCTGCAGCCCCCCCAAGTGTCCCCAGCCCTGGCTCCCTCGGGAGCAGGAGCGGGGTGAGGTGGCCGGGCACATGCTGTCGTTTCTGAGCAGGTCTCTGCACCCTGTGGTCACCGGAGCTGCGGGTGATGTGTGAGTCCCGGGACAGGTCTGCAGAGCTCTCTTCGCTGGGCACCTGAAGTAGTTTCTCTCCCGGGGGTCCAGCAGGAGCCGCCCATTCCCAGGCCAGGGGAGGGCAGAGGGTCTGCCCGTGATGGAGGGGTCCCCAGCACCCTGTTCTGTAACGTCCCTCCTCCCAGTCCGGGGCCTGCAAGGGCCAGGAACGGCTCCTTCTCTCGGGCACGGAAGGAGCACCCTCGGGGCTGCCCGGTAGCGGAAGAGCCGCGGTTCCGCAGGATTCCGCACCCCCTCCCCCGCACCGACCCGCCCGCACCAACCCACCGCAGCCCAGCTGTGCCCCGAGGCTCAGATGGGCCTGATCCTGCCCTGGCTGGGCTCAGCGCGGCACCGGCACCAGCATCAGCACCGGCCGCGGCCCCGGCCGAGCATCCTCCTCCGGCTC
>VWZK01007366.1:331584-342406 GCA_013396935.1 Baryphthengus martii
AGAGACGATGTCTGGTGCCAGCTCGAACCGAGGAACCGGCTGGCACGGGGAGGGAGAAGCTGCGCCCCGGAGCTGGGCCTCCACCCTGTAGCCGGTGCCATTTCTACAACCCAGACACGGAGCCCGGGACGGGGGCGAGTCCCTGCACCGGCGGCACCAGCTGCTGGCAGAGCCAGCCCCGGGAGGGCTGCAGTTGGTGCCCCGCTGCCCCGGCCCTGCTCCCCCGGCCCAGCTTCCCTGGTCCCTCTCCCCCGGCCCCACTCTGCTGCAGAGCCCAGGCGCTACACAGGCCCCTGCGTGTGGGGTGTAGCAGGGCCCAGGAACCTGCCCCCCAACCCTCACTCACATCCCTTCCCTCTGCCCCCAGGCCCCCGGCAGCCCCCCGGGAGCATGGCACAGCCGAATGGCGAGCGGGGGCCGCAAGCGGTGGCCCCCGAGCTGGAGTGCACCATCTGCTACAGCCGATACGACGCCCGCGCCCACAGACCCAAACTGCTCCTCTGCAGCCATCGCCTCTGCGCCAAGTGCCTGCAAAGGATGGTGGCACTGGGGGATGCGTCACCCCACCAGCTCTGCTGCCCCTTCTGCCGCCGGCACAGCCCAGTGCCCGGTGGGGACGTGCAGCAGCTGCAGGATGACGACAAGGTGCTGGCGCTGCTGATGGGCCATGAGCGGGCCAAGAAGCGAGATGCTCCCAGGTCCCCTGAGGTCCTGCTCTGCCCCAGTGTGCTGGAGCCCACGCCCAGCCCCGACTGCGTGGTTGTCACCATCCTGGAGGTGCCAGAGGATGTGGCCCCGCCAGAAAGCCTGGGTGGGCTGGAGGTGGTGCGGCTGTATCGCCCTGCCAGCCTGGGCACGCTGCCCTGCCACGGCCCCGGGCAGAAGTGCCACTCCTGGGGGTGGCGAGCTGTCCCCCACTTCATCCTGGGTGTCCTTGGCCTCCTCTACTTCAGCTCCCTGCCTTTTGGCATCTACCTCCTGCTCATTGAGCACCACAGCCTGGGCATCGTCCTAGTCAGCCTCGTGCCCTCCACCCTCCTCCTCTGCATCATCTACAGCCTTTGCCAGTGCCTGTGCTGGGAGGTCTTCGGGTTCCCCCACTCCTAACCCTGCACAGCTGAGCCCTGTATCTGTGCCAGGGAGGGTCTGGGCACCTTGTAGCATTGTCGCTTGGGCTGTTCCAGGACCCATGACTGACCCACAGTGCGGAGATCTGCCTGGACCGTGGGAATATGCTCAGCTCCTGCTGCCTTCCCTGGCAGCTCAGCGACAGCTTTACTGAGCGGCAGCCCGCGCTGCAGGAGCTCAGCACAGCCTACAAGTGTTCAGGTTGGACTCTCAGCTACTCGTCCTCCTCCTCAGCTCCTTGTCCTTGTCCTATTCCTACTCCACAACAGACAAAGAGCGGGAGCAGGGCCGGGAGCAAAGCAGCAGCCAGGGGATTAATCCCAACCAGGCTTCTGGCCACCGGTGGGAGGAGGACGGGCAGAGCCCGGGGGCTCCTGCAGCAGGACTGGCCCCAGTGCGGCTCCATGTCCATACTGTAAATAGTTGTGTCCGTGTGCCCGTGCTCCTTGCAGGGCCGCTCCCATCGCATCCGTGTTTCTTTCCCACGTGTGTGAGACCCGTGTTGGCCGACGCTGTGTTCCGTAGAGGGTGGGAGCGCAGGAGTTCCTTTGGTGTGTAAAGGCGTCTTTGCAGCTGTTTTGTAGTCGTTGTGGTTTTTATGCAGAGCCTCTGGGCTTTATTTAACCTCCTTGGGTTTTGTTTTGTAAGGATTAATTTAACACCGCTAACCATTTTATTACTTTTATCAAGAAGAGCAAAGTCTATTTTTGATTTCTGTTTCCTAGTTCTTAGGAACAGTCAAAGCTGGCCCACAGCTCTGCCCCACGTCCAAGCCTTCCCAGGGCTCCTGGTCCCCTCTCCCATCCCTGGCTCCCTCCCTTGGCCCACTTGCGACCCTGGAACTGCACAGAGCTTCCAGCCCAGCCTGGGGGGGCGGGGGCTGATCCCAGTGGGACTCAGTCCAGTCCCGGCAGCCAATATCCTGTCCAGAGAGCAACCAGACACTGCTGCTGCCTCTCGTGCCCCTCATGTGCCGTGCCTTTTGCATCTCCCCATCCCTGCGTGTTCATGTCCCTGTTCCCATGCTGCCACCCCAGCTCTGTGACTCACACTTGAGCGAGACCCCTGGACACCCAGGGAAGGGAAAGGGGAGAACACATCAGCAAGGCACCAAATTGCCTGGAAACACTGCAGAACTTCCTCTGCAGAATGTGGGGGGGGAGCCCCCAGCAGCCTGGCTGGGCACACAGGAGGGTCCTGCTTCAGGCACTGTGAGGACACCTCCATCAGGCACAGGGGCCAGGTGAGGGGCAGCCTGAGGGCAGGACCTGTCCACAGCAGCCCTGGCAGTGAAGGTGCCCCCATCCCCTCTGGCATCCTCCCATCCCCACTGTCACACCCACAGCCCTGTTGGCATCCCCATCGGCACCCCCACCACACACAGGCAACACCAGGAGGTCCAAGACAGTGTTACATTTATTAGTGCCCCTCGTCCCTCCCTGCCCACACCTCCCTCTTTCATTGTCCGAGCAGCTGCTGGATCCCATGGCCATCTGTCCTGCCCTGCCTGGCCATGGAGCTGTACCCCCCGCACCGCCCCAGCCCTATCCCTGCTCTGGCACTGCCAGCACCCCCGGGGGACTCCCACTGTCACCAGAGGGAGATGCCAACATTGATGCCACGCTCCAGATCTTGGGTTTCTGGGGCTGCTTGTCCTGCCCAGGGCCTGGCCCCGGCTTGGGGCTGCCTGCGCACCCATCCTGCACGGGACCGGGGCTGGGGTCAGGGCCAGGGGGGTCACCCGGCGGGGCCCCCTCGTCCTCGCTGTCCTCACCGTCCGAGGCACCGCGCAGTGCCCATCCTGCCTTGTTCTCCTTCTTGAGGCGCCGTCGGGCATTGGCGAACCACGTGGAGACCTGGGTGAGGCTCATCCTGCTGACCACGGCCAGCATCACCTTCTCCCCCTTGCTGGGGTAGGGGTTCCTGGGATGCCGTGCCAACCAGGCCTTCAGTGCCCCGGTGCTCTCCCGTGCCGCCGTCGCCTTCATCCGCCCTGGCTCCGTGGGAAGCGGCTGCTGGCAGCAAGGCAGGCAAAGACCGGCGCTGGGCACCAGCCCTGCTGGCACGTCATAGGCTGGTGAAATCTGGAGGGGGCACAGGGGTGTCAAAGCAGGACAGGGTGAAGGGCACCCACAGCCAGAGGAGAGGGACTGGGGGCCACAGGGGCTCTGCCCTTCATGCACAGGGAGGGGCAGAGCTGGGTCCTGACAGGGTGCAGGGAACCCAGGGCAGCAACTCCCCAGCCCCAGCCCCGACCCCAAACCCCACCCACAGCCCTGGGAGGGGTCCCATGCCCTGGCCCCCAGCAGCTGTGGTGTGGCACTTACCGAGGGTGCCAGGAGGCTCAGGGGGGGTGGCAGAAGGCTGTACCCAGCCAGCACAGGGCAGGGACAGGGCAGCAGGGCCTGGGGGGGCCCCCGTAGGGCTGCCCAGGGTCCTGCGCAGCCCCCCAGCTCTCGGCCTGGGCTCCTCTCACCCTGAGGAGCTGCCATTCTGCAGGGAGAAGAGCTGGGGAGCTGCTCCCGCGCATTTTATAGTGCGGGGTCAGCAGTGACTGACAGCTGATTAGGGGGTATTAGCACCCAGGAGGGCGGCAGCGGGATCTGGGGCAGCCTATACCTACAACCCCCCCCCGGCTAGTACTGGGTGGGGGAGACATGAGACACTGGCAGAGAACATCCCCTCGGTGCGCTCATCACCAGCCAGGATGTGGCCAGGCCCCCCCCCGGCAAGACCTCCGACCCTGTGTGGCCCCAGGGATGGGGTGCAGGGGCACTGTGGCTGGTGGACAGGGCACACATGGCCACCCATGACCAACCACAGCCACAGGGCTGCCCATGGGACAAAGCCCATGTGGGGCTTCACGAAAGTGCCATGAGTCATTGGTCCCCGTCCTCGATCCCAGCCCTGACCTGGCCCCTGTGGGGGCTGGCAGAGTTCCCCCAGCTGCGGCGGGATGGGTCAGAGTGCCAGGGGCTGGCAGAAGATCTTCTGCAGGGCCCAGTGGGACATGGACAGCACAAGGTGCTGCCTCAGAGTCCACAGCTCCTCCAGCTTGGCCAGACTCTTGCCTGAGCCCCCATGGACTCCAGGCTGCAGAGGGGCAAAGGGGAAGGAGCTAGGGACAGCCAGGGACCCCTTGCCAGGGTGGGGAGGCTGCTGCCCACTGTCAGAGCAGGAGCAGTGGGCAGGGGGCAGGGTATCAGGCAGGGCAGATGTGGGCAGCTGTGTGAGGGGCTCCAAGAGCCCACGACCCCCTGAGCTGCCCGGCTCCTGCCGCCGAGTCTCCCTGCTCAGACTGGGATTATCCCACAGGTTGTATCCGTCGTTAAATACCGACTAATAACGCTCTCAGGATATTAAATATGTAACAAACCCGCTTAGCGCTGGCCGGGGACGGGAAGGGGAAGGTCATCGGTGCTGACGAGCCCTGCTGCATCCCGAGGCTCCTGCTGACAGCAGAAGGTCCCAGGGCTGAGATGCCAGCGCTGCAGGGCCCCAAGTCCCCACTGTGCCCCACGGCTGAGCCCAGTAGTTCTCGGAGCCCCCCAGGCACAGAAGCCAGGAGCCCTGGGCCCGTCCATCCCAGTATCGTCCCCACCCAGGCTGGTCTCATGCGCTGGGCAGCCCCAGGCGTGGAATCCACAGTGCAACCAAGAGCCAGTGTCATCACCTGGGAGGGGACGGCTGGACCAGCCCTGGCCACGGCCCCATAACCTTGTCCCCACGGGACTCCTCCAGCCCTAATCGGTGCCACTGGCAGTGCTGCGGATCCGCTTGATTAGATAATGGGGCCGTAATCTAGGAAAGCGCCTGGGGATTGTGGCAGCGAGCCCTTGCCCTGTGCTGCGCAGCTGGAGAGGGAGGGCCATGGGCACAGGCAGAGCACGGACACAGCTGGACACCGGCCGGGTCACTGGCCAGGTGCAGCAGAGGCAGAAGGACATGAACATGGAAACAGCCAGGGTGGTCACAACCAGCCACAGCTGTGGGGTCACTCTTGCCCAGCACCCAGCGCCCAGGCTGAAGGTGCCGCTGGCATTCGGGACAGGGCAAGGGCTCAGTGCTCATGGTACGAGTCCCAGCGCCGGCCACGGCACAAGCCACACCAAGAGCCCATCTGAGCACAAGGATTTCAGCGCTGGTCCCGTGGTTGCTCCGGCTGAAGTTGGGCGATCTTGGGCCTTTTTCCCTTTAGCAGATAATCGGGTTTAGTGCAGGAGCAGAGAAGTAAAACTCTGAGATTAGCTGCGATAATCACATGTAAACACTCCCAGACAAGCCACTCAGGGAGGGGCAGCGTGTGTTCCGCAGGGCAGTTACACGGGATTTAGGCTGTTTACCACTCGATTAATTGGTGACTCCAGGCCCCAGCCACTGCAGCACCAGCTGCCCGGCTCGCTGCCTGGGGTCAAGGTCACTCACGTGGGAGGCAGCGGGAATGCCAGGGACAGGCTGGGGTGGTGCGGGCAGGTGTAGGGGCGGGGGCAGGGCTGCGCAGCACAGGCCGGTTTCGATCCCTTTTTATTCATAAGCACAGTCGAAGCTCAAGAACATCAGAACCGACCCCCTCCTGCAACCACGCACCAACCAACTTGAGTCTATCCCTCTTCCGAAGAAAAACAGAACATCTTCCGCCTCTTCCCACTCCAGGCTGCTCCTGTCCGAGACCCGCTGCCGCCTGCCCGCAGGCCAGAGATGCCGCAGAAGAGCGTTGGGAGCATGCGTCCCTCTCCTGCTGTGCTGTGGCCGCATTGGCCCCGGGACGCCCCTGGGACCATCGTGTGCAGCTGCTCCACACACGGCCCACACAGACATGATTCAGGAAAAGGGATTTCAGACCATCAAGTGCAACAGGCAGAGGTTGGCCCCATGGGCGCTGCCATGGCACAGCCAGCGCCGGGGTCTGGCTGAGGACCTGTCTCTGGTGGAGGCCGCACTGGGAAGATGCGCAGGACCCTCGCGGCAGGAGGCCGAGCGGCAGCATGTCCCGCGCCCCGGCACGGCCCTTGGAGCCCCAAAGCAATAAGGCAACTGCTGGCTGAGGCGGTTCCCGCCCGGCGCTGCCATCCCACTCGGCACAGGTGTCCCGGCACCCGCCGGGCCCAGCCCCGGTGCTATTCTGCCAGCGTGATGACATCATAGTGGATCCCCTGCTGCAGCTGCTGGATCTGCTCGGCCGTGGCCTCAGCGGTGAAGACGCCCTGCGCCTGCGCCATTGCTGCATCGGCCACCGCTGTGGAGCAGAGCAGAGGGGTCGGTGCCGCCTTGGGGCCAGGGCAGGGGCTTCCCAGGAACCCTCGGTGTTCACACCAGGGGAGGGGCAGGTGTAGGGTGTGAGCACAGGGGCCACCGATGGAGCACAAGGGCTGCCGTGCCTCGGGCCATGCTCCAGTGGAGTAGGCTGTGGTTAACTCTGCCCACGCATGTCAAGACATCTCCACACCGTAGAAGCTTCTCCCCCGAGGTCAGAGCCAGGGCCGCGCTGGGCCCGGGGCCTACCTGAGACGGCCGAGTGCGCGGCTGCCTCCAGCTGCGCCTGAGTGACCAGCTGCTGCTGCTCTGGAGAGACGGGCATGTACTGGATCTGCAGGGGAGGACAGGGGGCCTGTGAGCGGCAGAGCGCTGCTGCCAGCAACCCAGCTCACCCCAGACACCCTGCTCCCCCTCGGTGCTCAGAGTCCACCCTGCGGCAGCGCCGGCCCCTCACCTGCGACTCCTGCAGGAACTGGCTGCCCTGCTCGTACTGGATGTGGGTGATCTGCCCGTCCTGCACCTGGGAACAGGAGCGGCCGTGGGGCTGCGTCAGGGCTGGTGGCGGCCCAGGCCCCGGTCACAGCTGCCACTCAAATGGGGGAAGCCACGGGGAGCAGGAGGCTGAGCCCCGCGCACAGCACCCTCGTGAGCCCCACCTGTGGTGCATGGGGAGCCGACGGCCTGAGGCTCACCTGGATGTGATGTCCCTCCGGAACTACGACGTACTCGTGGGGAAGCAAGTGCTGAACGCCATTCTGGGCTATGATGTACTGAACCTGCAGACACACGGGTTCAGACCCGAGAGAGGTTGCCGCTGACTACTCCCCACACACACTCCTCCCTACGCCCCCCGCTCTCCCTGCTCCCGCTGCCCAGGAGCTCTGGGCCCCTCACCTGGTTATCCGAGGTCACTAAGTGCTGCACCGTCTGTCCGTCGGCTGTTGTGATCTCTTGGATGTACGTGGCCTCCTCCTGCGCCTCAGCAAGAGCCTGCGGTCAGGGGAGGGGGCTGGACCGCTCAGCCCCAGGGAGGGGACCCCGCCGCAAGCGAGAGGATGGGACCGAGGGGGACTCACCTGGCCGGTGACGCTTTGCTCCTGCGCCACGATGATATGCTCCTGGCCCAGGGCCTGCTGCAGCCGCTCGGGAGCCAGCACTGCCTGGCCCGACTGCAGAGCCGCTGGAACGCAGGGAGAGGGGCTGCCGGGGCTGCCGACTGGCCCCGCTCCCATGGGGCCCTGCGTAGCACCCACCCCAGCGAGGAGCACAGGACAGGCTCAGCTCTGCTCACAGGCCAGGAGCTAAACCAAACTCTCCTGAGACGCAGGGCACCAGAGGTTACAGGGCAAAATCACCTCCCCACCAGCCAGTGAGCTCCACAACGTGCCCATCCACCGCGACCTGCCCGCAGGAAGCGCTAGAGACCTCGCAGAACCACAACAGCCTCTCCAGGAGAGGTCCCCATGCCCAGTCCTCGCATCTCCGCACCTGCCGAGTCCCAGCCCTGACCCGTCTCAGCCCCACATGGAAAACCTGCCAGTCACCCTGGTGACAGGGACAGCTCTTACTCTGCAGGGTGGCCAGTGTGTCCTCGTCGCTGTTCAGGATGATGGTCTGCTGGGCAGCAGCCACAGGCGGTCCCGGGCGCTTCCCCTCAGAGCTGTGCAAACGCTGCATGTGGAACTTGAGGTGCCCATTGCGGTTGAACCTGCAGAGGAACAGAGCGTGGTGAAGCTGCCATGGGCACCACGGGGACCTCGGTGCTCCCTGCAGGGACCCAGCCGTGGGCTCCAGGGGGACATTCCGCCATATGGCTTGTCCCAGCTCCCAGAGCACTCTCCCCAGCCCCAAGTATGGAACCTTCCCATGTGGAAGCTCCCTGGAGATGATGTTGGGTACCACCAGCGGCAGGAACTGCTCTGGAGGGCAGAGGACCCTCTAACAGGGGCAGCTCCCAGAAGCCAGGTCAGAGCAGCCAGCTCTCTGCCAACACCCTGTCTCCTCCAGAGCCCCGGGGAGCCTCGGGAGCAGCCAGGACCCGTGGGTTCAGCTCACCTCTGCCCGCAGATCTGGCAGGCAAAGGGCTTCTCATTGGTGTGGGTCAGCATGTGCCTGCGCAGGTCCTTCTTGTTCTTGGAGGCGAAGCTGCAGTGGGTGCACTTGTGTGGCCGGAGGCTGGCGTGCTGGACCATGTGGCTCTGGGGGCAAAGGGATGTGTGGCAGGGTCAGGGAGCTCCCTTTCTCCACCCCTCCTGTCCCCAGGGCTGCCCTGCCCCAGGGACCTACCCGAACCTCCGGCCAGAGAGTGGCAGTGAATGGACAGTCAGGACACTTGAAGGTGCTGGGCCCAATGTGGGCTCTCTTGTGACTCTCCATTTCTGCTCTCCCTGTGAACATCGCTGTGCAAATCTTGCATGAAAACTTTTTTGCTGTGGAAATCTTGCACGAGAGCTTCTTGGATGCAGAAACCTTGCACGAGAGCTTCTTGGCCATGCCTTGGAGCGCAGGCCACTTGACCTTTGGGGATGAGACTTCCTGCCCCTCAGAGGCTGGGGACAAAGGCGAGTCCTTCTGGAGCTGCCTGGTGACACATTGCACCAGGGGCCACTTGACACCAGCAGGCTGCGCCTCCGGGCCCTCCGCCGTCGGGGGGAAGGCAGTGTCCCCGCCCAGGGACTGCGAAAGAAACAGCCGGTCATGCCTGCTCACGCCGCTGCTGGGGCAGGGAGAGCTCAGCTCCTTACCTCCACCTGATGGAACTGGCTCCCCGTGACACTGGACGACAGGATGTAGTGATTGCTGGGGTCCTTCAGAGTCTCCTCCGTCATCACCGCCTCGCTCACCGTGACCGCGTGAGGGGTCTCCGCAGGGTTCTCCTCCTCACTGCTGGGGAGGCTGGGGTCAGGACAGAGCATCTGCCTTACCACCACCACCACCACCTCTTTTGAGGTCATAGAATTATTTCAGTTTAAGCTCATTGAGTCCAGCCATTGCCCCATCCCTGCCAGAGCACCACTGAGCC
The DNA here is from genome assembly GCA_013396935.1 of Baryphthengus martii. Classification (NCBI taxonomy): domain Eukaryota; kingdom Metazoa; phylum Chordata; class Aves; order Coraciiformes; family Momotidae; genus Baryphthengus; species Baryphthengus martii. The sequence goes on from VWZK01007366.1 coordinate 340,991, forward strand.
CTGTCCCTCAGCACCACAGCTCCACGCCTTGGAAACCCCTCCAGGGATCAGGGGGACTCCAGCCCTCTCCTGGGCAGCCTGGCACAGGCCTGGACAACCCTGGAGGGCAAGAAATTGTTCCTCAGCTCCAATCTAAGCCTCCCCTGGGGCAACCTAAGGCCATTTACCTCCTGTCCTACTCAAACTGGTCAGAATTGCCTCCGTCTCCCTGCTCAGCTGACCTGTAGAGCACGCCGGGAGCCTGCATCTCCTGGCCAATGGGTGTGATGATGCTGTACTCGGCCGGGCCACTGAAGGGGATGGTGATCTGCTGCAGCTCTGATCCACCCAGGGTCGCCTCCTCGTATGCCTCCTGCACCAAGGTCTCCCTGGGCTCTGCCATGTGCAGCGTCACCAAATTCTGCTGCTGCTGCTGCTGCTCCTCTGGGTCCACCTCCACCCCCTCTTCCTGTGTCGGCGGCTCGCCAGGCACCTGCGCCTCTCCCGAATCAGCCGGTTTCACCACGGCCACCTGTGGGGGGGCAGCAGCTCAGGCGGGGCTCTGTGAGACACCCCCTGACACGGAGCAGGGATGGGTGCTGCGGAGAGACCTGGGGGATGGGAACCTTTCCCCTGACCCACCCCTAGCCCCGCTCACCTGCAGCGAGGCTGTGGACAGCTCTCGCTGGGTGCTCATGTTCAGCAGGAGATCCAGGGCGGTCTGCGTGGCCAGCTCTGCCGATCCCGCCACATCTGCCAGGGGTGGAAGGGGAGAGGGGTCAGGCAGGCGCTTGCCCACCCCCTCCACATCCCCAGCCCCAGCAGCTCGCTCACCTTGCTGGTAAATGATGGTGGCCTCTCCCAGGGACTCCTGCGAGAGCACGGGGGGCTCTGTGCCCGGCACAGCCTGCACCGCGCGGCAGGCAACAGGGACAAGAGGCCCCTGTGTGAGAGAGCAAGCTGACGGTGCGGCCGGGGCAGGCAGCAGAGCCGGGGTATGGGCGGTGGCACCCACCGGCGGGCTGGCCGCTGGCTCAACCGGGGCCTGCCCCTGGCTGTGCTGCTGCTTCAGTTCCTCGATCTGCTGCAGGGTGAAGAAGGGGCGCCGACGGCAGGGCGGCTCCTCGGGGTGCCGCTGCGTCCACTCTTCGAAGGCATCGGTGTGGCGGCAGTGCACGTGCAGGCGCAGGTTCTTCTTGTGCTTGGTGGTGAAGTGGCAAAACTCGCAGGCGAAGGGCTTCCCTCCTGCGGGGCGCAGTGGGGGTCAAGCCAGGGGTCCTGCGGAGGCTCCGGGGTTCTCCCAGAGTAGCGGGACAGGGGGCACAGCACGGGCAGCTCCTCTCACCCGTGTGCTTGATGGCCACGTGTGAGACTAGGAAGTCCTCACGGAAGGTGGAGTACTTGCAGAAGCTGCACTTGTAGGGCTTGTCATTCATG
>VWZK01007366.1:346834-361335 GCA_013396935.1 Baryphthengus martii
TCCCCGGAGCGAGCCTGGTCGAGCAGCGGGGCCTCTGCCGCGGCGGCCGGAGCCTCACCGTGCTGGGCTCCAGGGCTGCACCGCCCGTTAAGCGCTTTCTCCCGCGTTCCCTGGGGCGGGGACGGCACCGGCCCGAGGTTCGCTCTGTCCTGCAGAAGCCATGCTCGGCTCCTCTGGTAGCTGAGCCACTGCCACCTGCCTCTGTGCCTCCGCTGACCGGATCCTGCCGCCCGGCTCGCTCTGGCGCCCATGGGCGCCCGGTTTGGCCGGGCTGGACCGGCCGCTGGCAGCTCTTCCAGTGCCAGCGCTTGAGACCCCCGACTGGGGGCTGCTCGGGGCGGGGCAGGGGGGTCTCGGTACACCGGGGCAGGAGAGCTTTCCCGGCACCTCCTGCCGCTGCTCGGGGCCAGCACCGCCACCTCTGGCTGAGCTCAGCGGAGGACGGAGAGCCCGAGCTGGGCCCTGCGTGGCCCCTGCTCCACGCCGGCGGCTGTAATGGGCCCCTGGGAGGTGGTCTCTCCCGTCGCGGTGCCCTACTGAGGACTCCTCTGTCCTGTTTATTTCTGGAAGAACAGCAGCCGTGTTGTGCCTCTGCTCTTCCAAGGTGGGGATGCGTTTGGGCCAAGCCTGGCTCGGTCCCTGTGGACGGGCCAAGGCTCCGCATTCTGGGTTCCAGGTCCACCAGGACTGAGCCAGCCCGCAGTGCGGCTCCCTCCAGAGTCGCTCTGGGCCAGCAGCTGCATTGTCTCGTTGGCCAGAGCAGCCAGCGTGGAGCCGGTGCTGACGTAGTGCCAGCTGCGGGAGGACGGACAGCGTCTCGCCTGGCACAGCCCGCTAGCGGGGCGCTCGCCAGCCAGAGCTCCAAGCGCTCGCGAGTTGGGTGAGCGGGGCTGGCTGGACCTGCACTCTGTGTCGCTTGGCTTCTGTCCCACTGGGAGTTCAGCCCCCGCAGCCCAGGGCTCCTCCGTGGGACTCAGCAAATCGCTCGTGTCTCTCCTGCCCCTGTGAGATGTCCTGGAGACAGCCAAGGAGCTGCTGCCGAACTGCCAGCTTGGTATGCGGGCAGAATCAAATAAATCCGAAAGGGTTTGTGCCTTGGTCTGTCACCGAGAGACAGCACCATTGAGACAGGACTGGCATGAGCTGAGCAGGATCTGGCCCCAGGAACTCTCTTGCTGCTGCAGCAGTGTGGCCAGATGGGCCCTGGGGTGGGTGACAGGGCCTCGGAGTGGCTCCTGCCATCACCGTGGAGCGAGAAGCTGAGAGACATCCAGGGGTGGGGGATTTTTGGCTCCATTATTCTTCTTTAAAGCACCCCCGGTGCTCTGCAGTTGCTGGGGGGGGGGAAGTGGAGCCAGGAGGGACTTGGGGCAACTTCTGGGGCTGATGTCCCCTCTCAGGTGTCTTCTGCCTGTGGCTCACGCCAGAGGAGCCCGGTGCTGCCAGTGACTGGCCGTGGATTCGGCTCTGGCTGTGGCCTCGAGGCGTCCCAGTGCTCCTTGCTGAGCAAAGCTCCGTGTTTCTGTCAGGGAGTTGGGGGATTGAGGAACCGTGGCAAGAGCTGCCTCCTGGGTAGAGGAAGCATGGGTTTGTGTTGAGCACATTTCCTCTCCTTTCGCCTCCAGTCACCTGTGTCTGGGAAAAGTGAGGGCTTTTCCTGGCGGATGTTGGTTCTGGGGCAGAGCAGCCTGACCTTCAGGAGCTCATGGGGACCTGCCTGATGCTGGCTTAACTGCTGGGAAGTTACTTAAAGCTTCCCTGTTACCCTGCAGACACCCGTGGGCTCTGCCTGGGTGGCTGTAGCGGCGGGAGCTTTGCAGAGTGGGGTAACTGGCTATTTTTAAAAACACCACGTGCCCCTGAGCAAGGGAATTTCCAAGCGCGGCTCCTTTCAGGTGACGCTCTGCCGTCGCCGCACCCCTGCCTGAAACCCTCTCGGGGCCAAAGTAAACACACCAAAACCTCGTTGAGAGGCTCAAGACACTCCAGGCGTGGCCGCGGCTCATGTGCCCAAACACCCAGGTGGGGCTGCGCCGTGTAGAGGCCTCTCTGGAACAGGCCGAGAAGGCAAAGGCGCTTGTACCTGAAGAGCAGTGCAAGGAGAGCTGCCTGGGACACAATGCTGTTTTTGAAGAGCCCAGGTGTTCTGTGCCAGGCCAGGGAAGGTTCCCTGGCTCCACACTCCAGCCTGGCTGCAGCGCTTGAGAGGAGCCGGAGCTGCTGCCTTTTGGGGCAGGGTGGTGAGAACAGTGCCCGGGTGCCTCCAGCCGGAGTGGTGCCACTGCCCACTCCCCAGCCCTGCCGCCCTGCGCTCTCCTAGCAGCTCATTGTTCCCCACAGCAGCTCTCCCATCAGCCGACGGCTTCGGTCACCGTCCCAGAATAGGCGCTGGGCTGTGCTGAGCATAGTGCCCGGGCTGTGCTCCCCCCACCAGCTTCCCTGCAACCGGAGCCTCCCACCGGCTAGTTTTGTCTCGGTGCTGTTTGTTCCTCCTTGTTTCCTTTTTCTCTCTGGAAGGCGAGCAGGGCTGGTGGTGTTTGTGTAGCTGCGGGGCACGGATCTGCATCAGCAGCCTCTTGTTTGTACCCACCTGGGTCGGGGGCCGTTGCATCAGCACATTTTGCAAAGTGTTGAGCAAAAAAACAACCCCTTGCTGCAGGAAATGGTTTCTCTTACACTGATTGCCTCACCGCCCGCCTCCTTCCCAGCAGCGGTGGCTCTGGCAGTGAGCGCCTGCAGCAATCCTGGGGATGGCTGTGAGTGGGAATGGCTGGGCCTGGAGCAGCCGCCCTCCGGTGCCAGCCTTGTCTCGGGGCGCTGGTGCCAGGGGAGTGTCGCAGGATAACGCCGAGGCTGCTGAACCCGTGGCCTCCACCGGAATGCCACCCTCGGGCTCTCCTGAGACAGGCAGGAGTCACTCCCTGCTGCTCCCCAGGGGCTTGGAGGAGCCTACAAAACCCCCTGGTGAGGCCAGTTCCATCCTGGCAAGGTCCTCTTGGCAGGAGGTGACTCTCTGGCCCCAACCCAGCCGGGAGGCGCTACCAGTGGCCTCACCGTGGGCACGGAGGGGCTCTCCCTGGGGTGACAAGTGCTCTGCTGAGCACTCTTGCGTGACCAAAGGCACCATGGTGCCCTCCTTATGTCTTGCTGTCTCCCAATGCCCACCATCCGAGTTGCGCCGCACCTTGCCTGTCCCGTGTCTTGCGTGAGCTGGACACAAAGTGAGACACAGGACAGGGCTTGGGAACTGTCAACGGCCTTTCCAGGATGGGTTTGGAGCTGCTGAATGAGAACAGCCATGACCTGGCTCGGCCACTTGCCTGCCAGAGCTGCTGCTGCTGCTGGTTGTTTTTTTTCCCTTCTGGAGGGATCCTGTGGCTTCCTTCCCAGAACTGGAGACCTCGGAGCCACGGTCCAAGGCCACCGGCTTTCAACGTCTCCTGTGCTGCTGATTCATCACTGCTGGTTAGTTAAAAAAAAAGGATAATCAGCAAATTACTGAAATATAAGTCAAATAAACACGGTGGGCAGGAGAACTGTGTACGTAGCAGGGCCCTGGGGGCCTTAAACACGCACTGTGCCGGGCCGTTCCCATCGCCTGTGCCGGACCCCTGCACCCCACCAGGCAGTCACCAGGGTGCAGTGGAGATCTGGTGGGTCCCCCCAGCCCTACCCTATGGTAGGGGGTTGCCAGACCCTGGGGCTGAGTGGGTGGGCTCAGTGGCTGCTCCCAAAGGGCTGGTGGCTCCAGCACAGCTGGTCCCATGGTCCCCAGTGCTCCCACTACCTCCCTCCCCTCCCGTGGTGCCCGCGGGCGAGGTTAAGGCCCTGAGGGTCGAGCAGCCCCTCCGGCTCCCAGCGTTTGCTGTTCCCTGGGCTTTGTCCACATGCTTGCGTTGACAACCAAGCCGCTCTGAATTCATTTGGCAGCGAGCATTGGAACAGTTGTCAAATGTTGTGCTGAAAGCCGAGCGTGTTGCATCTACTGCTCTTCCTTCTGCCGCTTGTAGTTTACAATTAAATACAACCAGTTTTGCCCTTATTTCACCTTCTACAAACCCCTGCTTCTTATTCCTGAGCTGCTCTGTTGCTGACAGCCGGCGGGTTCCTGGCACCGTGTCGTGCCCTTTGCGTGCCGGACGGGTGGCAGGTTCGCCGTCATTGTCACAATTGTTGCTCTTCCCATTTTAGCAGGCAGCTGCTCTGCCCTTCTCACCGCCGGGAACAAAGCGCTGCCCACCCCTGCCCTGCCGAGCTGTGCCCTGCCGTTCCATGGCGTGCCGAGCCGGCCGACTGTCCAGTGCTGCAACTGAGCCCAGAGGAGCCTGCAGCCACCCAGCTCCATCCTGCCCCATTTCCTTCCTCGTGGCGCAGGAGACGACCTCATGGGCCTGATCCAGGTGGTCATCCCAGAGGTGGTGGCCCCGGGTGTCCAAGGGGATGATGACAGCCAGGCTGCCTGCGAACACCGCAGGTAACAAAGTCTCAGCACTGCCCCGTGCAACCCCCTCTCCCCAAGCCCTCCCATGTGCCCAAACATGCGGTGCTGCTGCTGCTGGCGAGTGGGCAGCTTTTGGTAGAACACAGGATGGTCAAAGCTGGAGGCAAAAGCTGAGGCAGGGAGAGATTGAAGGAATGGGATTGAGTTTATAGCAGAGTCAAGAATCACAAGAGCCCCAGGGTGTTTGGAGATCTCCCAGAGGCTGCTTTCACTTTGATCAAATGCAAAAGCCAGAGACTGATTCATTTCTTCAAACCTTTCCTGGGTTTCCCACCTTGAGAGCTTCCCAGCAGATGGGAACATGGTTTCCCTCCACCCTCTGGCTCCAGTGAGCACAGGGGTTGTGTTGTGTGGTGAGGGCTCTGTGTGGGATTCTGCGCTGTACTGGTTACCCTCCCGGCATAGGCAGGGCTGTGTCCGGCTACTCCGGCACGGACTCTGGCTCCATGCATGCTGTCGACCCCGGTGCCCCAAGGAGCAGAGCACTGGCAGAAAGGTTCTCCTCGGGGTGAGAAGGAGCCAGGGAAGGCGTGGAGCAAGGTGTCCCAGCCCGATGTGGGGGGTGACTGTGCCGCCCACCTGGGTGCCTGGAGCAAATGTGATGACCGCGGGGACCCATCGTGTGTGATTTGCTGCTGGGATGGGCGCTGCTGAATGATGTCATGGCAGCACTGGTTTCGGTGCCTGCAGGGTGGTGATGATCCACTCAGCTGGCACTGGCTGTGTCACCCTCACCCAGGTGAGGCCCTGGAGAGCGGCAGCACCAGCGCTGGTGGGGGAGGACCAGGCAAACGGGGGAAAAGGATCTGCAAGAAGCTGATATTGAGGGGGTGGGGAGTTCCCCAGGTGAGGCAAGGGCCGGGCAGGGTCTGGCAGGGCTGGGCAGTGCCAGGCAGGGTCTGGCAGAGCTGGGCAGGGTCTGGACGCACAGGTGCACCCACCGAGCTCTGGGCCCGCCGGGCCGGGGATTGGCGGTACCGGGAGCATTGTGGGGCCATGGTGCAGTTTGCCAAGAAGAGTCCTGGGCCCAGCTGGCGTCTGTGGTCCCAGCCCACGCAAGGCCTGGTGTGGCGGCCACGGATACGGGAAGTGTGTGCAGGAATGTTGTTTCTGTCTGGAGCCCTTGAGTGGGAGCAATGGGACTTCCAAGCATCTGACACAGACCTGCTCCCCGCACCAAGCACCCCGTGCCCAGGACGCTGTGCGGCATGGTGGCTGGCACTGACCAGAGCAACCAGCACATAGGTGGCAGCTCTGCCCCCGGGTACAGGGGCTGCAGAGCCCAAGGGATGGGAACAGGGCTGGGCTCAGGGTGCCACGGCTCAGGGTGGCAGAGCTGGCAGCAGCAGGTGCCCAGCTCAGCTGGGTGCCTGCGCCAGCGCCCTACATGCTGGCTGGGGAGTCTGGCTCTGCCATGGAAGCCACGGCACTGGCACTTTCCAAGCAGCTCCCTGCCCTTGACACGGGCCATACTTCCCTGTGGAGGCTGGCACTGGGCTCTCCCCAACCCGGCGCTGTCTCACTGGCACAAGATGATGACTCCCTGCCGCCCTGCTTCCCCTTGCTTGGCTGCGTCCCGGGCTGTCCACACGCCTGGGCCTGCCCTTCACTCCCGTGTTCTCCCATCCCCTGCCCGGCTCTTTGGGCACCCAGGTGTGAGGCAGCAAGCGGCAACTGGGTGTCACCTTGCCCTCCTGGTCCTCAACTCTCCAGCCACCTTTGCCACCCTGGTGCACCCCATGACTGTGGGCTGTCGGACCTCTCCCCTGGCCATCCGGTGCCATGCTCCCTCCTCAACTGGCCCCCACCCTGGATGGAGCTGGGGAGGGTCTGGGCCTGGCTCTGAGTGTCCCTGGCTCTGTCCAGTTCCCAAAAACTTCGCTGCTGGCCAGGCCGGCACCTCCTGACTGGAGCCCTGCAGCCTCGCAGAGGTGCCACCATGTCCCACCAGCCTCTGCCCTGGACAGGGCTGCTGCCTCCCTCCAGCAGCGATCTGAGCAGGTGTCTGGCCCCAGCTGTGGTCCTGGACTGGATTCCCACGGGGGTCTCTCTGCAGTGCCCGCCTGCGTGAACCCTCACACTGTAAGGGCGTGGGAAGGGTCTGCGGCTACTGTTCCTTCCTCTTTCAGCAGCAGTGATGGTGACAGGCAGCCTCGTGGCTCAGGCCACTGCTGGCACGGAGGATGTCCACTAGGTTTTTCCATATCATTTGTCCTCCAGGGGCTCTGGGTGCAAACGGTGCCCCTGAGCAGATGTCATCTGGGCACGGCGCCTGGATGCTCTGAGGGTCTCTCTCCTGCCAGCTCAGCACCACCCTCCTGTCCCACCAGCAGTTGCAGCTGCCTGAGCATCCCCCTCCACGTGCTCGTGCCGAGGGGCTCGTGCGCTGGCCAGCTCCCCAGCCAGGGCTGCCCCGCACGGGGCTGGGGCTGCCCGCAGGGTTCATGGTGCAGCACTGAGCCCATCCCCGTGGAGTTCCCCTGCCCAGCTCCGTGGCTACTGGTGCTACCAGACGCGGGGGTTTCCCTGCTGTCCCAGCCCTGCCCCTGCTCCCTGTGGAGCCTCTGGAGAGTCACCAGAAAATCCCCACGCCAATGCCAGGAGGAAGCTGGTGAGTGAGGCCATGAGTCAGTGGGAGAGGCTGGGCTGGGGACCGAGCTACAGCTGGCAGCCCCCCGCCAGGACCCTGGACACCTGGCTCAAGGATGCTCAAGGCCATTGGCCATGCACCCACCAATGCGCCCCAGAGCCAGCCAGAGCTGGGCAAGCGTGGGCCTGCCGGGACAGGCTGCGTGGCTCCTCCTGACAGCGCTTACTCCAAGCCCAAGCTCTCTCCAGAGCACCATGGTGCAGTGCTGTGTGGTGCCGTGGCAGTGCTGGTGGTGCCATCAGTGCTGTGCGGTGCTGTGGCGGTACTGGTGGTGCTGTCAGTGTTGTGTTGGTGCTGTGGTGGTGTGCCCAGGCTGTGGGAGATGTGGCTCCTGTGTGCAGAGGAAATGAGGGATGGGAATAGCATGGGAAAGGCCCAGGGGTCTGCCACAGCACCAGGGAGGTCAGACACGGACGTGGCCCTTCTCTCTGTGCCCCAGAGCTGGTGTCAGACACCATCCGCTCGCCCGGGCCATCCCAGGGGAGTGTCCTCCCCTGCGCCAGCTCCATGTGCTGCGGGATGAGGTCCTGGCAGCCTGGAGAGCAGAGGACAAGGAGCGGTGCCTGCTCCCTGCATGTCCCAGCAGCCATTGGCTGTGGTGGGGGGTCTCAGAACACCTCAGCAGAGCCCCATCCTTGCCTTGACTGCAGCCAAGCAGGGAGCACAGGGAGCTGCTGTGAAGAGCTGGGACATGTACAGAGCGAGGGGCAGCAGTGGGGGTGACCTGGCTGTGGGAGTCCCTGGCCTGTGTCCCCCCAGGCACCGTGGGCTGGATGTGTTTGTCACACCAGGACGCAGGATGGAGCCTGCTTGTGGAGCAACTTCCTCCTCCTGGGAACCGAGGCTGTTCTTGCAGGGCTGCGGTGGGGAGTGAGGCAACCCCGCAATTTCTCAGCGCTGCTTCCTCCCCACGAGGCTGGCCTTGCCCGTAGCTCCTTGCGCCGTGGCCCGGCTGCTGCGTCCCCCTGGCACCGGGTGAGCCGGCAGCTCGACTGCTCCCCTGCATGTGGCCGAGTGGGAGTAGGGCTGCGAGATGCCAGCTGGGCAGAGGGGTCCTGTGCCTGGGGTGAGCCTCCTCAGAGTCCATCTACTCTACATGGATGACGACCTCCAGGGATGAGACCTCCCTGGGCACGGGGGCTCCTCTGCGAGGGGTCAAGGCAGCACGGCCCCTCTCCCCTCGCCATCCTCCAGCCTCGCTGGACACCACCATAACCAGTTTGTCCTCTGGCCAGACCAGCAGCTGTTTGTTAAGATCAACCGGGAGGGGCAGCTGCAGGGGCATAGCCTGGTGGGTTCAGGAGGCAGGAGCACAGAGCACGAGGAGGGCTGGGGTGACCCGGGAGGATGGTCCTCAGATGAGGGCTCAGCGAGGTCCTGTGAGGCCAGGGTTAGTGAGAGCTGGGGAAGGGGGACCAATCCTGGGACCCCTGTCTCGGGCAGCGTCGCTGGGCTGCCCTGGCCTTCCCACCTCCCTGGCTGACACTGCGCCTTTCCGTCCGCTCTGCCATCTGTTTCCTCTCGCTCCTCATCTCTGTTTGCTTTCCTCTTCACCATGCTCATTCCCACAAGCGTCGGCACTTCGGGAGAAGCAGGAAAACACCATCCCGTGGCATGGTTTGTGCTGTGCCAGGTGGGAACCTGAGTCAGCAGCACCCTGTGGAGCAACCAGCGGTGAGGATGGGGCACCTCTGTGTCCCACCAGCCCTGCCCGAGTGTCCATGGGCATGGAGCTGCTCCTGGGCATGTGCTGCCCTGGTCCCAAGGGGCTCTGCTGGGCATCTGACAGTGAATGAGTTGAAAGACACCCGTGGGGTGATGAGCCAAGGGGACCTCCCATGCTGGGAGCCCTCTGCCCCACCACATGTTGTGGGGGACACGAGGACAGACTCTATCCCAGTGAGGGTCCAAGCTCTGCCATCTGGCTCCCAGGCAGGTGGGGTGCAGGAACCGGGGCTCTGGGTATGGGACCTCTTCCAGCTCTGCCCTCGCAGCCACTGCACCCACCCAGACCCCCACGGGGCTGGCTCTGGTGGCATCACCCCTCGATGTCGCTGGTGTGGTGGCACATTTGTGAGGTCCTGAGCACTAGGCCAGCCCTTCAGCTTCCTTGACCCCCTGATGTCCCTGCTACCACCACGGCCATGGTGCCACCAGGGCAGTGCCCTTTGCCACGGGGCAGCCCCACAGCAGCCAGGCTGTGCCATGCCCCGACAAAGCCACCTGGCTGCTCACCCTCACGCTCATCCTCGCACCTGGCATGGTCCTGGGACTGAGCGTATTTTGTAAACAAGGTGATGAAACAGTTAAGGCAGAAACCGAGGAGCCTGAGTGTGCCTTTCGTCACCGTGGGAAGGGAGCGTGAGTCGGTCTGAGGGTGACTCACTGCCCTCCCCACCACATAAATAGGAGCCAGAGCCCTCGGCACCCCGAGCAGAGCAGCAGGACCCGGCACAGCTACAGCCCTCCTGCCGCCACCACCATGGCTCTTGTCCTCCTGGCCCCGCTCACCGTGGGGCTGCTGGCCCTGTCCTGCTGCGCTGCCCCGCTCCAGAGCAAGCCACAGGCCATTGTCACCTTCCCAGGGGAACTGGTCAGCACCCTGTCGGACCTGGAGCTGGCAGAGGTGAGGGGGACATGGCCTCACAGCACCCTCCTGGCACCCAGAACCCCAACACGCTCCTGGAGCAGCAGCATGGGGCTGCCGGCTGAGCTTGAGAGCTGCCTGTCTCCCTGTGCCTCGGGAGGTGCCTGGGCTGGGTTCAGGCACTGGGGGCCTGTGGTGACCAGCACTGCCCAAGCCCCCTCCCGCCTTGCTCAGCCTCCCTGGGTGTCTTTCCCTGCCAGAGCTACCTGATGCGGTTTGGCTATGCCACAGAGGCAGAGGTGAGGACCGGCAGCAAGCACGTGTCCCTGGGCAAAGCGCTGCGCAGGATGCAGAAGCAGCTGGGCCTGGAGGAGACGGGGCAGCTGGACACTGGCACGATGGAGGCCATGCGAGCCCCCCGCTGCGGTGTCCCCGACGTGGGGACCTTCCTCACCTTCGAGGGGGACCTCAAGTGGGACCACATGGACCTGACATACCGGTGAGTCTGCCCTGGGAGGCAGAGCCTCATGACCATGGGACGATGGTCCCTGGAGGATGGAGATGGGTGCAAGGGCCCAGGCAGGACAGCAGACTCAGCCCAGCCCCTCGGTGCTGCTGGCACAGCTGGCTCTTGGCAGAGCCAGCGCCAAGCTGGCACAGCAGCAGCATCTGCTCCCCAGCACCCAGGAGAGCATCTGAGCCCCAACCTGGGGGCGGTGGCCAGCTGCTCTGCCTGGCTATGCCAGGACTGATGTCTCCTCCTGCGTGGGGGCACATCCCCAGCGCGCACTCGGAGCGGGATCCCTCCTGCACCAGGAGATGGGACCCAGCACCACTGACTCCCTGCCTGCCCCCGACAGGGTGATAAACTACTCCCCTGACCTGGACCATGCCATCATCGATGATGCATTCAAGCGGGCGTTCAAAGTGTGGAGCGACGTGACCCCCCTCACCTTCACTCAGATATACAGCGGCGAGGCGGACATCATGATCATGTTCGGCAGCCAAGGTGACGTCCCAAGTGGAGGCTGGGAGCAGGGAGCGGGCTCAGTCATGGGGAGAGGGCTGGCGGTGTGCCATGCCTAGGGGACTGTCACCCTGTGTCCCCAGCGCCATGTGCCAGAGTGCCTGGGGTCCCTCTGCCCTCATTTGTGCTGGTGCTGGGGGCACAGGGGCTCCATGGGCAGGGCCAACTCTGAGGGTTCTTGTCTCTGCAGAGCATGGGGATGGGTACCCCTTTGATGGCAAGGACGGGCTCTTGGCCCACGCCTTTCCCCCGGGCCGCGGCATCCAAGGCGATGCCCATTTTGATGATGATGAGCTCTGGACACTGGGAACTGGCATAGGTAAGGGCAGGGCCTGGCGGATAGCGGGGAGGGCCACTTGTGGCCACCCCGGCCCCATTGCTGATCCGTCCCTCTGCCGAGCAGTGGTGAAGACCCGCCATGGGAACGCCAACGGGGCCGACTGCCACTTCCCCTTCGTCTTTGAGGGCCACTCATACTCCCGGTGCATCACAGAGGGGCGCACGGACGGGCTGCCCTGGTGTGCCACCACTGCCAGCTACGACCGGGACAAGAAATATGGCTTCTGCCCCAGTGAACGTGAGTGGTGGCGGCCGTGGCTGCAGTCCCTGCCCGACCTCACTGGTGCCCAGGTCCATCCTCATCCCTCCTTGCCCTGCAGTCCTTTACACCACCGGTGGCAACAGTGACGGGTCCCCCTGCGTCTTCCCCTTCGTCTTTGACGGCACCTCCTATGACTCGTGTACCACGGACGGGCGCTCGGACGGCTACCGCTGGTGTGCCACCACCGCCAGCTTCGACCAGGACAAGAAATACGGCTTCTGCCCCAACCGAGGTGCGAGTGGGAATGGGGTGTGCAGGGATGGGGTGCGTGGGGTGGCTGGTCCCCAGCCGTGGTGTGCAGACTGGATGCCCAAGGGGTCCCAGATCTGTCCTGTGGTCTGGCTGGCACGGCCGGGAGCTGGGGCCAGCTCCACTGACAATGCGCTGCAGACACGGCGGTGATCGGCGGAAACTCCCAGGGGGACCCCTGCGTCTTCCCCTTCACCTTCCTTGGGCAGTCCTACAGTGCATGCACCAGCCAGGGCCGGCAGGACGGCAAGCTCTGGTGTGCCACCACCAGCAACTATGACACCGACAAGAAGTGGGGCTTCTGCCCGGACAGAGGTACCAGCCGCCCTTCCTGCAGCCTCCAGGCCCACGCTGTGCTGCTCCCCGTGGGGATCACGGTCCCTGGCTGGCGTGCCCCATACTGCTGGGCGCTGAGGCCGGTGTTTTTCTGCAGGTTACAGCATCTTCCTAGTGGCCGCCCATGAGTTTGGGCACTCGCTGGGGCTGGACCACTCCAGCGTGCGCGAGGCCCTGATGTACCCCATGTACAGCTATGTCCAGGACTTCCAGCTGCACCCAGATGATGTTCAGGGCATCCAGTACCTCTATGGTGAGAGTCGCACTGTGGCTGGGCATGACGGGGGTCCCACAGTGCTGTGCCAGCCCCTAGCCTCATGCCCTCCCTGGTGCTCACTCAGGTCATGGCTCTGGCCCCCAGCCCACCCCCCCTGCGCCTGTGCCCACCGAGGAGCCCCAGCCTGTGCCCACGGAGGCCGGCAGCGCCTCCACCACTGAGGAGGAGGGGGAGACACTAGAGCCCACGACAGAGCCCGTTCCTGTGGACCCCAGCCGGGATGCCTGTGTGGAAAAGGACTTCGATGCCATCACAGAGATTAACGGGGAGCTGCATTTCTTCAAGGACGGGTGAGTGGCAGCGCCTGGTGCCTCCTGCCCTGGCAAGTGCTGGGGTACTGAGGGGGTGGGGGGACACAGGGCCGTGCTCAGGCAAGGGGAGGTATCGGGCCATGCCAGGCTGAGGTTATGAGGATAGCTGACTTTCCCCACCAGGAAATACTGGACTCACTCATCTTTCTGGAAGTCGGGCATCCAGGGTGCCTTCTCCATGGCAGACACTTGGCCTGGCCTCCCACCTGTCATCGATGCCGTGTTCCAGGACCTGCTCACCAAGAGGGTCTTCTTCTTTGCTGGTGAGCTCTGCCCCTGCTGCCCTCGGGGCTCTGGTGCCACCAGCATGTGAGGAACCAGGTGCCATCCTGGTGCCCTCAGTGCCAGCTGACACCCCCGTGCCCTCTCCCGCCGCAGGCCGGAAGTTCTGGGTGTTTTCTGGCAAGAGTGCGCTGGGCCCCCGGAGCATCGAGAAGCTGGGCATCGGGAAGGAAGCTGGTCGCATCTCAGGGGCCCTGCAGCGGGGCCGCGGCAAAGTGCTGCTCTTCAGCGGAGAGAGATACTGGAGGTGAGCGGATCCATATGGCCACGGCAGCACCTGCCAGCTCCCTGGCGAAGGCTGGGAAAGAGGGCTCCCAGCAGCCCTTGACACTGCTCTGCTCTCCCTGCAGGCTGGATGTGAAGGTCCAGAGGGTGGACAAGGGTTACCCCCGTGCCACTGATGACGTCTTCACTGGCGTCCCCCTCGATGCGCGCAATGTCTTCCTCTACCAAGGTGAGCGAGGACCTGGCAGGTGGGGGCTGCACCATCACTCCTGGGGTGCCTCAAGCCTCTCATGGGCAGGGGCCGATCACCATGGTGCTGGGCTTGGGATGCTCATAGGTGCAGAGAATGGTCCTGGTGCAGGGCATGCCATCAGCCCCCATGCGTCTCTGCAGTGGGGCTGGAAGGGCCCCGGCAAGGGTCGCGTGCCAGGGCCAGATCCCCACGTGCCTGCACCACTCAGGCAGCTACCAGGGTGGCTTCTGGCGTAGCCACCCTCCCGCTGACCCTCCATTCCCTCCTCACTCAGACAAGTACCACTTCTGCCGGGGCAGCTTCTACTGGAGGATGACGCCGCGCTACCAGGTGGACCGGGTGGGCTACATCAAGTACGACATCCTGCAGTGCCCCCAGCACTGAGGACCCCACTGGCCGCCCGGCTCCAGCCGACACGCTGCTCCCTGCCCACAGCTACTGGCTCCCGGGCTCCATCCTGCAGCCTGACCATTGGGGTGCCAGGGGCTGCTCAGCCTCGTGGCCGTGGGGCAGCCACTACCAAGGTGGGGGCTTTGCTGTCTCCCCAGTGGGAAGGGACACAAGTCCTGGGGTCGCCCCTCAGGAGCTACCATGTGCAGGGAGCCCCAGCTGGGGAACAGTACTCTTGCTCCAGCTGGCACCATGCCGCCAGCTCCGTGGCGCTGAGGCGTTTGCCTGGTGCAAACCGCACGCGGATTTGGAACGACTTTTTCTTTTTCCTGAGCCAGCTGGGCTGGGCCGTGCTGGGCTCCGCGGTGAGCTGGGCCTGGGGCTTGGCCAGGGCGGGGGCGCGGGCTCGGCATTGCTCCTACCTGCTGCCCACTCCGCCAGCCCCATCCACTTGTTTTTATTAAAGTCGATCCTTTGGACACGGCCTCCGAGTGTTCCGTCACCCAGGACACGGTGCAGCGAACCCCGAGGTCTCCGGGGCTGGGGCGGGGAGCGATGGCCACCAGTGAGGAGGCGGCTGCTGAATAGGAGGGCTACGGCCAACTCCCCCTTCCGCTGAGGGCTCTGAGATTCCTCAGGGACACTGGGTCTCGCCAGGGAGGACGTCCCTCGGTCCCAACATCCTCCAACGCCAGCTCCCCCTCTCCACCCCCAGAGCCTCCACGGTTCCCCAGGCTCCGGACCCCCTTATCCCACCAGCGACCGGCACCGGCGGCGAGGGACCGGCGTTTACCGCAGGCCGGGGCTCGGCG
>VWZK01007366.1:368375-410930 GCA_013396935.1 Baryphthengus martii
GTGCCAAGCCGAGACGAGCTGGTCCGCTCGGTCTTGCCCGTGCCATCTCCTGCCAGCTCGTGCCGTGCCGGGTGTGCTGCAGTGCAGGCGAGCAGGGCCAGGGCCGCAGCCCCGCGGGCGGTGGGACTCCGGGCCCTGGCACAGCCCAGGGGCTGCGGGTGCTTTGGACTGAGATCCCCCTGGGGCACCCGACAGCCGAAATGCTTCTGCTGAGGGTCCTCGGGCTCTGCGGGGCCACATCCAGCCTCTGGCGCCCCGGCAGCTGGGCCAGCACAGCACCCTCTCCTGCAGGTGCTTCTGCCAGGCACAAGGGATGGGCTGGAGCCAGGGACATGCCACTCCATGCTCGAGGGGACCTGCAGTGCCTCTCCGACCACCCCAGTCCCCTTCCAGGTCCCCTTGCCAGGTCCCCCAGCCAAGAGGGGACAGCCAGCCCTGGCAACTGCTGCAGAAGTCCCTGGCTGGCTGCAGAGAGGCTCTGGACACAGCCACGATGAGGCTTTTGGAGCTTGCTCTGCTCCACCGACCTGAGCCTGTTTATTTGCTTGTTTATTCATGGCTCCACTCAAGGTCAGGGCTGGCAGGAGTCTTCTGGGGGCACCTTGCTTCTGAGGGGGGCCACATTGGCCCCTGGCTGTACCCTTCCCTGGGCTCTCACCCTCCCCTTGCCCTATGAACCACCAGGATCTATCTTGCTCACTGCATTTCCATCACAGCAGTGATGGTGGCAGGCATTTCTACCTTGACAGAGTCTGATGGGGGTGCCGGACATAGTGCCACTACAGATGGATCAGCCAGACTGTGCCTGGAGACAGGCCCGGTGATATGGTGCCCTGTGGACCAGCAGGCATGGGGCTGGAGGTGGCGGGGGCCTTGGGGGGCTTTGCAGGGAGAGGCACAGCAGGCCCCCCTGTACCTATGCTGATGGCAGCTGCTCCTGGGCAGGGGGATTGCCGCGGGTCGCACTGAGCTCCCTGTGTGGCATCTGTCTGTGGGGACTGTGGACACTCCAGGGGCTGGCAGAGTCGTTGAGTGCCAGCATATCCCTGCTGCACCCTGATGCTCCGGTGCTGGATGGGCATTGACTCACTGAGCCCAGTGGAGCTGCTGAGGCCCTGGCTGCCACTTAGACCATTGCTGTGGGAAAGGCCAAGCAGCATCCCAGCCAGGTCCTTGTGCTGGATGGCCAGCAAGAGCCTCATGACAATGGCTGGGAGGTCTCCAGTGAGGGCTGGGTGGGTGTCAGCCCCTCTAGGGAGGTGTGGGGAACAGAGGAGCAGGCAGGACTGCAGTGTCCATGCTGACAGTGTCCACCACTCTGTTTGGGGTGTGGACATGCTGGATGCAGCCCTACAGCAGGCTGCTGTGCCAGTGCTCCAGCCTGGAGGCACCTGGTTGTCTGGGCAGGGGAGACCTGGAGCTGGGAGCCCTGCAGGAGTTTGTGTCCACTGTCATTTCCAAGGCAGGGCTCAGGCTGTCGGAGAATCTGGGAAGCAGTTTAAAGACAGCCAGCCAAAGCGCCTGTGCTGGAAATCCTGTGCCTGCAGGGCTGGCTGATCAAAGGGAGGATAATCCCGGGTTTAGGAAGGAAGAGGATGGGTCTGGAGTAGCAGTTGGTCCAATTTGGGTCAGACAGTGAAGGAATCCAGCCCAAAAGGCCGTTTGATGATGTGTGCTGACTGGAGGGGCAAAGTGCAGCCCTGAGACAGGGGGAGAACCTCACATCCCCCATCCCACCCAATTGCCATGCTGCACCTGGGAGCTGGCGCGGCTGTGAACGCCACTGGCAGGAGCCAGCACTGCTCCAGCCACTAGTGGTCTCTGCCTTGGCGGAAGCTCTGTGGTCACTCTACCAAGGGCAGTGGCAGATACCCTCACCCAGGGTAGAGGGAAGCCTGAGGCACTTCCTGCTGTAACAGCCCCTTTGGCCACCCCTGTCTGCCTTGGGCACCCCTGGCCCAGACCAGTGGAGGTGTGGCCAAGTCGCCTTGATGGTGGGGGGTGACAGAACAGCACCATGGTCCCCCCAGTCAGCAGCTTCTGCAAAACAGCGTCAGCTGAGGACATCAGCCAGGGCCACGTGTTCACCCGTGTGCTTGCCAGGCTGCTGGGGGTCACCCTGGTGTGCCCCTTGTTGCTGGCTGCGGGCAGAGTCCTGATGAGCAGAAGGACGTGCTGCCAGCCGGTGCCATCGAATGCTCTGGCAAGAGTCAAGGTGCCCTGTGTGCCTTCTGGGGAGCCCTGGGTTATCCCCGGGTACGTGAGCATTCGCCACACTGCTGCTGCCCCTGGGGCTGGTGGGACAGTGTGGGGGGGCAGACGCACACAGGGGGTTCCTGGGCTGTCAGCACTCCTGTACTAGCACTCACTGGGCCCTGGGGTGCTGCAGGAGCAAAAGTGGAGGTGCAGGAGAGGTGTGGGGTGAGGGGCTGCCCCCACTATGTCCCCTCTCTCCCACTGCTCCTCCTGGCCAGTGTCGCAGCCCCAGCACCTAATGTCCCTGGCCAGGGCTCCCCATGGAGCCAGCCCTTGTGCTGTGGTGGGGATGAGCTGGCCATGGCTGCGCAGAAGCAGCGGCAGTGCTGGCAGCAGCTCTGGTTCATTAGCCCACAGGGTTTTGCTGCTGGGGCTCCCCCAGAGAGTGCTTGGTGCCCTGCGCCATGTAACATGATTAGGGAGGATTTGGGATAAGGGATGTGACGCTTCCCAACCCAATTTAGGTCTGAGTGAAAAGCCATTAGGAGATCAAACCATGGCTGGTGCTGTAGCCCAAGTGCTGCCTCGTGGGGTGGGCAGGCTCCCGGGGTGCAGTGACAGTCCCTTGCCCTGGGCAGCAGGGTTGGCATTGGGGTGCCCTGGGTAGGAGGTCAGCGGTAGCCCCTGCGGTGAGCTGGACGTGGCCGTGCCCGTGGCAGGGCTGCAGGTTCCTGCCAGCAAACTCGCCGTGAGCCCTTCCAGCTGCCGCAGCAAATTAAAAGGCCGATTCACGTTGAGTGATCCCCGGGGAGGGGGCGGCTGAATGCCGGGATCGAAGCCTGGCACGGCTCAGCTCTGCTCCGCTCACACCGCCTCTTCCACGCCAGGCTGTGCTGGGGCAGTGGGGCACAGGCAGACCAGGCAGGCACTGGAGGGACCTGGCAGTGTCCTGCATGTCACCAAGGCCAGGCGTTGTCACCTCCTCAGTGCCACTGGGCGGGGACTGGCCGTGGCAGTGGCTAGTGGGTGGCAGGATGGGCACTGCCCAGTGCCTCTGCCTGCCCGGCCCCCAGACCCTGTGGCAGCTGCTGGGAAGAGGCTGCACCAACTCCTCTGCGGCAAAATGGTCTCCAACAGGAGCGCAGAGTGCGCTGTCACCTGGGACCCCGCGGTCCTGGTACTTAACTCCTTCCAGCCTTCAGGTCCAGGGCCGAGGCTGGGGGGGAAGGGGTCCCCCGAGCTGTGCCCTGGGGACGCCAGAGCTGTGCCACGTGCACGTCACCGTGTCCCCACCTCCCGCTAGCCCGGGGCCTCTCCCGGTGCCGGTGCTCCCGGTGGCACCACCGAACGAGGGGCTGCTGTGCCCCGGGCCGGCCCTGGCAGCTTGGGCGATGCCGGCCCGGGAACGACTTTGCGGTGCCAGAGGCGGCTGGAACCCCGAGGCGCGGGTTGAGGGGCTGCGAGGTCTGGATGCTGTTGTGGTGCCGGAGGTTGGAACGTGGGCACCCCGGGGTGCTGCTGGTGGCTCTCGTGTGGAGCCGGGCCGTGCCGGTCCCGTGGGGTCAGGACGGCCGGGGCCGGAGGGCGGGTGCTGTGCGGGGCCGGGGCCGACCGCCTGCGCCGTTACATAAGAGCGGGAGCCGAGGCGGCCGTGGCTCGCCGTTGCCATGGAAACCAGCACGGTGATGTCGTCGGCCGGGTACCAGGCGGTGAGGCGAGGCTCCCGCGGACTCCGCTCTCCCAGTCGGGTCCCCGGGCCTCGCCAGCCTGCGAGCGGGACCCCCCTGCCAGGCTGCCTGTCCCCCGAGGCGCTGCCCAGCCCCATTCGGTCCCGGCAGGGGGACGTGGGCCCCGGAGACTTCCCTGTCTTATGTCCTCCCCCCAACACGCTGGGGATGGGCCCCGCCGGCAGCCTGGAGGGTGTCCCTGTTGCCATGGTGGGTGCCTCATGTCCATGCCATCTCTGGAGCTGGTGCGAGTGGGTGGGAGCTGTGGCGAGCAGGTGGGTGCTAGCCCGCTCTCCGCTGTTACCTAATAAGTGCTGGGTGAAGTGACTTAGACCAAACCGAGAGCAAGGAGCACATTGACTCCATGTTGAGAACCATGCACCCTTCAGTGAGGACATGGGGCAGGCCACATGAGACGGTGCAGCCTGTGGCACTGGGTGTATATTCGAGGGAGCCCTGGAGTGAGGCCAGCTGGACCTGGGGGCAGGGGTGTCGTGGTGCTGCCGCCACGGCGATTCCTGTGCAGGAGTTTGGCCACGCTGCCAGGGACGCTGACACCCTGTTGCTCCATGCTGGAGGAACCGGGGGACTGGTGGGAGGTGGAGTGGGTCAGCTTGCGGGTTGGCATCACCTGCGGTGCTTGGGACTTCACCTCCTGGTCAGCCAGGAGCACCATGTCGGTCGGGAAAATTGCAGATAGTGAATCACCATCTCACGAAAGCAAACAACTCCCAGGATCCCAAATATGAGTCAACTGGCAGAAGGCAGCCAGTCTTCAAAGGACAGGGCTGCTCCAAATGGCTGCAGGATCTGTCTTAGGGCTGCTGCGATGCCTGGGTGGCTGCACTGCCCTGGCCCATGGATGGCCTCAGCACCGTCCCCACGCCCTGGATGCTCCCTGGCTCCAGGATCAAGACTGGCAGAGGGAACAGCTTTCACCTTGGCCAGCATGTGGAGCAGGTCTGTGACCCTGCCCATGCAAGCAGCCAGCCCATGGCGGTGGGGTTGGCTGTGGTGTGGAGAGACCCTCTTCCCCCACCCAGGGCTGGGGACCAGGCCTGGATGCCCAGGTTTCCTTGTGCCACTCTACCCAGCACCATGTCTTCTGGCTCCCTGGCCCTGATGGGTCCTGGCCCCCCTTCTCTCTGGGCTGCGCTGCTCTGGCAGCACCGTCCTCGCTGCCGCTCCATTTCCAAGCTGATTTATTTCTGCTGCTCTGCAGCTCGGCTGTTTTCCTTGCTGTTAAGCCGACTCCGGTTTTCTTCTGCACGAGGTCGTTAATGCAGCGAGCAGCTGCAGCCCTGTCCCAGCCACTCTGCAGGCTCCGCACCGCTGTGGCCGGGAGCTCCTGCCCTCGGCACTGTCATGGCCGGACACCTCCCTGCCTTGTGGCACAGCTAGTGATGCTGTGAGCCCTGCTCCCATGGTGCGTGTCAGGGAGCAGGACCAGACATCCAGCTGCTCACCCCATGCCAGGCACCATGCCAGGACGCTCCTCCTCCACGGTGTGGTGCTGAGCAATCAGCCAGATCCTGCCCTTGCCAATGCAGCCCTGTGGGCAGCCCTGGCATGCTCACCCGCGGGCACCCTGTGCTGTGAGTTATTGCCACCAGCTGTCCTGCGGAGGGGTTCCCCCTGGATCCACTCTGCTTGCCTCACTGCGTGGATGTGCTCCGGTGAGTCCACGCACTGGCACGGCCTGGCAGGGCAGCACGTGGCTCCTGGTGACGCGTGGCCCCTGACCACGTGTGGCACGGGAGGTGATGCTGGTGACTGGGATGCAGGAGCTGCCTTTGCCTGTCCTGGGGTCAGGCACAAGCGTGGTTGGTGCCTGTGGCCCTGGCAGCCCTTCACAGGAGCTGGGGTGCAGCCACAACCACCCGCAGCGGGGTGGGGGCTGCCTGGCTGACCTGGTGGCATTTCTGCAGGTGATGGCAATCCCAAGGAGAGCAGCCCCTTCATCAATAGCACGGACTTGGAGAAGGGCAAGGAGTATGATGGCAAGAACATGGCCCTCTTTGAGGTAGGGCATACTGGTAGTGGGGCAGGGAGGGTCCCTGAGGAGCCATCAGAGCCGGGCAGCTGTCCCACAGCACCCTGACCTGTGCCCTGGCCACTGGTTCATGCCAGAGTCCCAGGATGGGGTCCCTCAGCTGCAGATGTCCTGGTGGAGTGGCATCCGGCAAAGTTCCCGGGCCCTGGGGCTGCCCAGGGTCCCAAGGGACTGTCCTCATGGCTCAGGGCTCTGCCCTCTGCAGGAGGAGATGGACACCAGCCCCATGGTCTCGTCCCTGCTGAGTGGGCTGGCCAACTACACCAACCTGCCGCAGGGCAGCCGAGAGCACGAGGAGGCTGAGAACAATGACGGCGGCAAGAAGAAGCCAGTGCAGGTGAGGGACACAGGAGGGACTTCTCCATAGGCTGCCCTGGTGACAGCCGGGACCCTCGGCCACTGCTGGGGGTCGATTTCCCCTGGGGTCCCTGGCTGAGCTGCAGGAGGAGCAGGACCCCTAGCTCCTCTGCCAGCCAGGCCCGTGAGCCCTGACAGCTGCTCATTCCCCCGGCAGGCCCCGCGGATGGGCACCTTCATGGGCGTCTACCTGCCCTGCCTCCAAAACATTTTTGGGGTCATTCTCTTCCTGCGCCTCACCTGGGTGGTGGGGATCGCCGGCATCATGGAGTCCTTCTGCATGGTCTTCCTCTGCTGCTCCTGTGTGAGTGATGGACATCCACAGACCCTGCCCAGGGTCTGGGTGTTGCCAAATGGGCTTTTTGGGCTGAGGAGCGATGCACTGGCTGCTAACCCACCCCGCCCCTGCCCCGCTTACAGCAAGGAGAAGCCTTCAGCTTCCCAAAGGAATCAGCAGCAGAACGGTACCCAAACAGTGACCCAGATTGTAGCTGCTGTGCATGGGGGGGTTGTGGTGGGGGATCCTCTGCCCATGCCGCATTACAGTGACCCATCATGTCAGGACAGAGATCCGGGGCAGAGGCTGGGGTAGAGATGAACACGGGCAGTGTTCTAGGCAGCCTGGGGCCTCTCCCGCACTGCCAGTCCCTCCAGAGGGCTCAGCCCCTCACAGCTGCACTGCCAGCCAACAGCCCTGCCCACCCATCCAGCCCTCGATCCACCCGTCTCTGCCCCAGGCTCCCCGACCCTGTGGCACATCTCAGCGTGGCCCTGGGAAGCCCCATATCCCAGCGTGATCCCAGCTCTTCCTTCCGGCTCCCTGTCCCTCTGCCCCAGCGAGACGGCTGCTCTGCCAGATGCCAACATGGTATTTCTTCCCACAGACAATGCTGACGGCCATCTCCATGAGTGCGATCGCCACCAACGGCGTGGTGCCAGGTAGAGCCGAGCTCGTGTCTGTGTGTGTGCGCCGAGGGCGAGGGGAGCTGGCTCCCTGCGGGTCAAGCGCCTGGGTGGCAAAGGGCTTTTCCCAGAGAGCATCTCCTGAGGCCATTCTGCTCCCTGGGCCACACCGCCGAGCTTTGAGGCTGCCCTATGCCACTGCCATCGCCGCCAGCCACTTCCCTGCCTTCTGCCACCAGCCCGCGCAGGTTCACCGTGGTTGAGGGGAGCGTGGAGCTGGAGCCGCCGCCCGTCCCCAGAGCGACGAGGTGCAGATGGCAGCGAGAGCCGCCAGCCGCGGCTCCACCCTCCGCCAGACTGGCGAGGCCGTGGGGGAGCCAGGGAGACACGCGGGCAGGAGGAGGGGGGAGCTGGGTGTGCTGGACACCGTGAGCTGGGCAGTGGGGCAGCCACTTCCGCCGGTTTCCCTGAGCTGTTCCGGGTGCCAGGACGTTGCTGCGTGCGGTTCCTACTCCTGGGGAGGCACCGTCAGGCTCTGGCCGTGTGGGTACCCCTGGGCTGCCTCCCCCGGAGCATGCTCAGCCCCGCAGAGCCCTGGGGAACTGGGAGCGGATGAGCTGTGCCAGCCCGGCTGGTCACGGCAGTGACAGCCCCAGCACAGGGTGTAATTAAAGCTATTTATCATCCCGCTGCCGCAGCGGGACCATCGATCCCAGCAGACCGGCTCTAAGGACTCCTCTGGGAGGATGGAGCAGGGCATGGCCCGTGTTCCTGGGCCTGTCTGGTGTCCCGAGGGACACATGTCCCTGCAGCCATCACACCTGGCTGCCGACATCCCAGGAAATGGCTCTGCCGGTGCGATCGCTCCTGCTGCTCCAGGGTTCTGGGGACTCCTTGCTCTGTGCTGGGCTGGGTCCAGGGCTGCCCTGGCTCCATCCTGCACTGGCATGGCTAGGGGTGCTGCTGGGGTCTGGCCAGGACCTATCTTTACTCTCTCCGGCAGCGGGCGGCTCCTACTACATGATCTCACGCTCCCTGGGACCCGAGTTTGGTGGTGCCGTGGGGCTCTGCTTCTACCTGGGCACTACCTTTGCCGGCGCCATGTACATCCTGGGCACCATCGAAATCCTACTGGTATGTGCCTGCTCCCTCCCCCTGTGCAGTGCTGAGGGCTCAGGTCCTGGAAGGGCGGCTCTGCCCTCACCTGCCCCGCTGCTTACTCCTCATGTCAGTCAGGAAGCCGAGGCTTTGCAGTGGGGCTGAGAGACCCTTCCCCAGGGTCTCCTGCACGTGGCTGTTCACTGGACAGTGATGCCGTGACTCTCTCCCAGGCCTACATCTTTCCGGCCATGGCCATCTTCAAGGCAGAGGACGCCAGTGGGGAGGCGGCCGCGATGCTCAACAACATGCGTGTATACGGCACCTGCGTGCTGACCTGCATGGCCACCGTGGTATTCGTGGGGGTCAAGTACGTCAACAAGTTTGCTCTGGTCTTCCTGGGCTGTGTCATACTCTCCATCCTTGCCATCTACGCAGGCGTCATCAAATCAGCCTTTGATCCACCAAGCTTCCCGTGAGTATGGCATCTGATGGGGCTGTGACGGGGCCGGGGAGCACAGGCGTGTGGCTGAGTGTCTGTCTCACCCCTAGGATCTGCCTCCTGGGCAACAGGACCCTCTCGAGACATGGCTTTGATCTCTGCACCAAGATGGTGGTGGAAGGGAATGAGACGGTGGGCTCCAAGCTCTGGGAGCTCTTCTGCACCTCCCGCTTCCTCAATGCTACCTGCGATGAGTACTTCACCATGAACAACGTCACCGAGATCGAGGGCATCCCTGGAGCTGCCAGCGGCCTCATCCAAGGTGGGCATGGCATGGGGACGAAGTGGTGGGGACAGAGGGTGCTGTGGGGGCCGTCACATGTGCAATTGGCCAACCCCTTGGGCATGCCAAGCAGGTGAGGGAGCACACAGGTGACTCCTGTTGTGGGCTGCTCTGCCCCTCAGACACAGTGAGCAACGCTTATGCCATGCCGGGCAGTGGGACAGGCTCCTGCACCGTGCAACCAAGCTGGGCTGTGCCAGCCAGACCACGGCTCCAAAGGTTGCACAAAAGATGGGGAGGAATAAATCCTCCTTCTGCTTCCTCTTGGCCTTGGGAAAGGCTGTTATTGATCTGAGGTTTCATGAGGAGTGATGGGCCCTCAGGGACACTTTGCTGTTGCAGCCGCAGCCACGCTGGGAGGCTGGCCAGGGCTGCAAACACTCATGAATTTGCTGGGAGGAGCCAATTTTGACCTGTTTTTGGGAGCTGGTGGTACATTTGCTTGGCACCCACACTCTGCAATGGGTGGTGGAGGCCAATGCTCAGTGCCACGCTCACAGGGTATTTGCACACCCTTGTTTCACATCTGCCAGGTCGCATCACTACAATGTGGTGGCATTTGCTGAGTGTTCAGGAGGTCCCAATGGTGTCCAGCACTGAGGTCTCGTGGAGTAGATAAGGAGTCCCTGGCTGCTGGGTACAACCAGCTCCTGCTGGCAGTGGTTCTGCGAGGGAGGGGATGCTGACCCGCAGCCAGGCCTGACCAGTCTTGGTCAGGGCAGAAGACAGCTCTGCAGGGCAGGACCTGGGTCTGGGATGACTGGTGGCAAGGGTGACTGGGTTGGCAGCGTCCAAGATGAGGTGTCGCCACATGGGCCCAGCAGAGGTGGCTGGGGCTGGCTATGCCCTGGGCACTGGGTCTCCCTGTGGGGAGAAACTTTTATGCCTTTCTGGGGGGATGAGCCGGGCAGGGCTGTGTCAGTGGGGGCTGCCAACCCCATCTGCCACCCCAGAGAGGTCAGGGGAGGTGATGAGACTGGGGAAGGGTGCTCTGCACTGGGTGCTTGGGGTTGGTCCCCATGGGGTCCTTTTGGACCCTCTCGCAGCCCCTTCGCAGTGCCGTGCCGAGGGCTGCTGGCCGCTCCCTGCTGGGCTTGAGCACTGGCTGCTCGCCACTGCTCCAGTTTCCCGCCGTGATCTGCGGCCAAGGCAGCACGCGGAGGGACGCTAAGCCTGTTACATCAGCCTCGCACTCGTAATCCCATCAAAAACATTATCAAGTTACTTTGACACGATCCACTTTCCCTAAACCTGTGTTGATCAGCATTAATTATATTACTCTCTTAATTATTTGCTGCTGCAATCCCGTGTCTGCTGCTCCAGTACCTCGCAGGGATGATGCCAGCAGCAGGATGAACCTGCTCTGCATGCCCATCCACGCTGCTGGGTCTGTCTGTCCTGGGCCAGGTGGTTCTGAAGGCCTGTGACAGGCTGGGGATGCCCGTCCCTTACCTGCCAGGTGCCAGTGGCCCAAGCTGCTTAGTGAGGCTGTGCTGGGCGGAGCAGCGCCGGACACCCCTGTGCTCTGTCCCTTTGGGCTGCAGGACAGGAGGGTGCTGTGCTGGGTACAGGGGGCTCTCGGACACCTCCTCATGCCAGCCATGCTGCCCAGCCTCCTGCCTCCTCACAGAGAACCTCTGGAGCTCGTACCTGACCAAAGGCGTGATCGTGGAGAAGCGGGGGCTGCCCTCTGTGAGCCCCCCCGACATGCCAGTGGACATGGACCAGCCCTACGTCTTCAGCGACATGACCTCCTACTTCACCCTGCTCGTCGGCATCTACTTCCCCTCAGTCACAGGTGGGAGCTGCCACTGGCATTGCTCGCATGCTGCAGGGCACTGGTTGGCACACATGCCACCTAGCGTGCTGCCGCTGAGCCACCCGTGCTAGGTGTGGGGTGCTGGGTGCAGGGTGTGGGGGCGACTGGCAGCCTACTCCTCCCACGCAACCACTCGCGCTCCAGATCTGACGCCAGCGCCGCTCGACGCGGTGCTGACGTCCCGGGCTCCGGTATTTATAGCTCCCTGGAGGTGGCGGAGCACCCTCTGCCCCAGTCCCGCTGCAGAGCCGCCACGGGCGTAGCCACCGTGTCCCACCCACAGCTCCACGGGTGCCAGAGCCGGTGGGACCCTCGGGGCTGTACTGGGCCCTGCAATATCCCTTGGACACAGGATCTGTCACCTTCAGCCCAGTACCTGCTCGCCAGCAGGTCCCGCTCTTGGCGTGGTGCGTGTCCCCTCTGTGAACAGCTCCGTGTGGCCGTGTCCCCGCCGGTGATTCAGGCACACTGGACACTGACACCGCCACCACCATTGCCACCACAGGTCACTGCTCGGGCCGCGCCAGAGCTGCCGCGTTCCAGTCTGGCCTCCTGCCCTCTCGAAGCAGCGCTGGTGCTGAATCCCGCCCCTGTCACTGTCCCTGCTTGAGCTAATTAAGGGCTAATGAGACAAGTCACTTAAGAGCATTTTGAGCCTAATCCTTGAGTGGCCTCAGACTGTGGCTCGAGGAGGGAAGTGCTGGGGGACGGGAGGAGTGGGAGACACAGCAGTTCCTGCTCTGCTGCCAGCTCTGTGCCCGCTCTCCACCCTGGCACCACACCGAGCTGGTGCCCTGTCACATCTAGGGCTCACATGGTGCCTGGTATAAGCCCTCCTGCTGGCGACAGCCCCGGCTCTACCCATCCTGGCAATGTCCTCTCTTTCCCCAGGCATTATGGCTGGCTCTAACCGCTCTGGAGACCTGCGGGATGCCCAGAAGTCCATCCCCACTGGCACCATCCTGGCCATTGCCACCACATCTGCGGTCTGTATCCTTCAGGGATTACCAGGGCTGTGAGCCTGAGGGCAGGTGGGCTTGCAATGCCCTTGTTGGTCTGGGCTGGGGGTCCTGACACTCCATGAGCAGGGGGGTGGATGGGAGGGACTCTGTGTCCTCCTGTCTCTCCTTGACCATCCGGCAGATATCAGCTCCGTCGTCCTCTTTGGAGCCTGCATTGAGGGAGTTGTCCTGCGTGACAAGTGAGTGTCATGGCGCCATGTGCAGGCGTGGGGGGAGCCCGGCAGCACCCCGAGAGCTGCCCCCAGGAATGGGCTGGGTCAGGGGCAGCCCTGGAGGGAGATGAGGGTGTGAGGGAGGAGCTGCAGCCAGGACACCCTGGGTGGATGAAATAGTACTGAAGGGTCCATGGGGTGTCCTGGGGTGAAAGTGCTGGTTTGGGGGGCTCTCGGGGGAGGCTGAGCTTGTAACAGGCACTGGGGGCCCATGTGTGCCCTGCTCATGTTTTGCTGCACATCCGCAGCCCTCCCCACAGCAGGCAGCGCGTGTTTGTCAATGAGCAGGGCTGCCCGTGCTGCCCGCGTATCTGGGGCAGCCCAGCTTGCTGCGCGCCGCAGGTGACACTTCTGGGTCGCCAGCACCAACACAAATGGGATTCAGCTGCACGCAGCCCCATTCGGCCCCCTCCTGGCACAGGGGGGAGGGGAACCCCCATCCCACAACTCCCCTTCGCCCCCCTCACAGTCATGGGTAAACAGTCCCCCAGCGACACGACACCCAGCTCCTCGCTCACCTCCCACTGGGTGTGGGAGCTGTCGGCAGCCAGGGAAGGCCCCTTCCCTGGTCCTGTCCTGTCCCCCCACAGTACTGTCCCTCGGTGGTCAACCTGCCAGGGGAGCTGACTGTGCCACTGCAGCGCTGGCACTCTCAGGGCTCAGCCCTGGGATGGAGCCACTGGTGATGCTGGTGCCCCACAGGTTTGGTGAAGCTGTCAATGGGAACCTGGTGGTGGGCACCCTGGCGTGGCCGTCCCCATGGGTCATTGTCATCGGCTCCTTCTTCTCCACATGTGGGGCTGGGCTGCAGAGCCTCACCGGCGCTCCTCGCCTCTTGCAAGCCATCTCCCGGGATGGGATCGTGCCGTTCCTCAGGGTAGGTGCCCCTCGAGCCCAGCACTACCAGCACTGAGTGCCCACTATGGCTGCAGCTCCCACCAGCACGGGAGACTGGTGGGCATCTGAGCTACCTGAGCATCCTGCCTGCCCTACCCTTGTCCCACTGGCACCAGCATGGCGCTGGGTGCCTGTGGTGGGTTTGGTTGTGGTGTCGGTGGGAGAGTGCCAGGAAAGGTCAGGGTCCCCTCCCCCGTCTGCTGTGCAGCTTCATATTCTACCTTCTGCTCTCGGAAGATGCATTCTCACAACCTCATCTCCAAATCCAACCCGACAGCTCCCCCCAGGGAAGAGCTGACTAATTTTATCCTCCTCCTTCACCCTGAGAGCCCCAGCTCTCGCTCATGCCTCAGCACCTTCTAATGCTTCCAGACAAGCACTCCTGGCCCCCACCCTCATGCCCAGACCCCTCTGTGTCCCCGCAGCCACAGGAGGAGCTGCTGTCCACTGGCAGTGTGTTCGTCTCCAGCACACAGTGCTCGACTCTGCCCTGGCTGTGGCCAGGCTGAGCTGGAGATTGTCACTAGGTGGGGGTCCTGGGAGGACGGGGCTGCTCTGGGTGCAGGGAGAGCTGTGGAGTCTTCCAGGAATGGGGCTGTATCGACAGTGGAGCCAGTTCTGCTAGCCTTGGTATTGCTGCCCCGCCTTGAGATGCGTACCAACTTGTGTGCTGCCCTGGTCCCTGCTCCCGATGGGGACTGGGCACATGGGAGGGTCCGGTCTCGTTGGGCTGTGCCCTGATGCAGGCCCCTCTCACTCGCAGGTCTTCGGCCACGGCAAAGCCAATGGGGAGCCAACGTGGGCCCTGCTGCTCACAGCTTGCATCTGCGAGATCGGGATCCTGATCGCATCCCTGGACGAGGTGGCTCCCATCCTCTCCATGTAGGCAGCATGGCACACTCTGTCACCAGCACACTTGCGAGCGGCTGGCAGGCCCACGCCCCTCACCCTGGCCAGGCTGCTGGCACGAGCGGGAAGCCTGGGCTCCTCCTCAACCGATGCTGGGGGCTGGGTGCTCCACAGCCCCAGCTCACCTGTCCATTAGCAGGCCGGGCATTGTGGTGGGAGCCCAGCTGTGGGCCTGCTCCATCCCAGCACGCCCTGCTTAGCCTCATGCTGTCTCCTGCAGGTTTTTCCTCATGTGCTACATGTTTGTCAACCTGGCATGTGCGGTGCAGACGCTGCTGCGGACACCCAACTGGCGGCCCCGCTTCCGCTACTACCACTGGTGAGCTGGGATGGGATAGGAATAGATAGGACAGGACCAGATGGGATGCGCTGTCCCACCACCCTCATGGGGCACCCCAGGCCGGAGACCCTGGCATTGCTGTAATGGTGCGGTGCTCTCCACAGGACCTTGTCCTTCCTGGGCATGAGCCTCTGCCTGGCGTTGATGTTCATCTGCTCCTGGTACTATGCACTGGTTGCCATGCTGATCGCCGGCCTCATCTACAAATACATCGAGTATCGCGGGTAAGGGCTGATGAGGTGCCACAGACCCCACCCAGCGCTGACAGACCCTGTTCAGCATGGGCTGCTGGCCCTGGGGCACTCCAGGGTGCAGGCGTGTGCTCCATGGCCAGAGTCGTGAGCATCCCTTAGGTGTTGCTGGTTCCCACAGGGCGGAGAAGGAGTGGGGTGACGGAATCCGGGGGCTGTCCCTGAGTGCAGCCCGCTATGCCCTGCTGCGGCTGGAGGAGGGCCCCCCCCACACCAAGAACTGGAGGTGAAGCTGGGGACAGGGTTGCAGGGGCCCAGGGCAGGGTCCCAAGGCACGAGTGCTGACTACATGGGTCATCCTTCCAGGCCACAGCTGCTGGTGCTGGTCCGCGGCGATCAGGAGCAGAACGTGGTGCACCCTCAGCTCCTCTCCTTCACATCACAGCTCAAGGCTGGCAAAGGCCTCACCATCGTGGCCTCTGTGCTGGAAGGGACCTTCCTGGACAACCACCCACAGGCGCAGAGGGCAGAGGAGGTGAGTGCTGCCCTCACCATCTCTGCCCGTAGGGGCCGCCAGGAGCCCAGGGCTGGCCAGGAGAGCACCAGGGTGGCACCAGGCAGAGCCTGAACACAGCGCTTCACTGGTGCTTGGGGTACCAACGGGGACCTCCAGACCCCTGTCCCCCACCTCAGACACCAGACACTGGTACCAGCCAAGAACTAGTTGCAGTTTTGGCCAGCTGCTGGGAAGCTTGGCTTGGCATGGCATGGCACAGTGCCTGGACAGGGGCTGCTCAGCTGCCTCCCAAGGTGCTGCAGCCCTGACCCTCCCCACAGCCCCTCTAGCCCCAGTGCCAGGCAGGGTGGGAGATGGAGCTTTTCCACACCAGAGTNTGAGTAAATAACTCTAATTGCTGCTCCGCTGCCTGTCAG
Organism: Baryphthengus martii; assembly: GCA_013396935.1. Classification (NCBI taxonomy): domain Eukaryota; kingdom Metazoa; phylum Chordata; class Aves; order Coraciiformes; family Momotidae; genus Baryphthengus; species Baryphthengus martii. The sequence continues at coordinate 383,818 of VWZK01007366.1, forward strand.
AGCCCTGGCACAGGGACATCCTCCTCTCGGCACGGCACATAGCTGCGTGCCAGCGCCGCTCACCGATGGGCCTCACCTCTCCTGGCACGGAGCCGCCAGCCTGACATGGGGCACGGAGAACTGGGCATCCTATGGGGACCTGTACCCCACACCCCACTTGGGCAGGGTGGTTCTGCCAGGGCATCCCTGGGCACCAAGGTCTCTGACTCGCCTCTCCTGCCCCCAGTCCATCCGCCGCCTGATGGAAGCAGAGAAGGTGAAGGGCTTCTGCCAGGTGGTGATCTCCTCCAACCTGCGCGACGGCATGTCCCACCTCATCCAATCCAGCGGTCTGGGCGGGCTGCAGCACAACACGGTGCTGGTGGGCTGGCCCCGCAGCTGGCGCCAGAAGGAGGACCATCAGACCTGGAGGAACTTCATTGGTAGGCACCGCGAAGGGCGGGGGCAGGAGGGTGAGGGGGCTGCAAGACACCCTGGCTGATGTGGCCCTTCCCTTCCCAGAGCTGGTGCGAGAGACCACGGCCGGGCACCTGGCCTTGCTGGTGGCCAAGAATGTCGCCATGTTCCCGGGCAACCAGGAGCGGTTCTCAGAGGGCCACATTGACGTCTGGTGGATCGTCCATGACGGAGGGATGCTCATGCTACTGCCCTTCCTCCTGCGACACCACAAGGTAGCTTGGGCCCCACATAGTGGGGCAGGGCCCTGGGGCTGGCCTGTGCCCATACCTCCCTCCCTCGCAGGTCTGGCGCAAGTGCAAGATGCGAATCTTCACAGTGGCACAGATGGATGACAACAGCATCCAGATGAAGAAGGACCTGACCACATTCCTGTACCACCTGCGCATCACTGCAGAGGTGGAGGTGGTGGAGATGGTGAGTGCTGCATGTGGGCGAGACAGATAGACCCTGCCACGAGGGGACACAGTACCGTGGGGGACACCCAGCTCCATAACAGGGCACAGCACCATGGAGGGGACGTGCAGCACCATGGGGACATGTAGGTCCACAGAGACAGGCAGGGCCAGGCTGGGAGCAGTGAATGCAGCTCACCCTGCCCCACGGTTTCTTCTGTCCCCTCTGCAGCACGAGAGTGACATCTCTGCCTACACCTATGAGAAGACGCTGGTGATGGAGCAGCGCTCCCAGATCCTCAAGCAGATGCACCTCACCAAGAATGAGCGGGAGCGAGAGGTGAGGCTGCAGGACAGCCTGGGTGGGACCCAGCCCCATGGTGGCCGGGCTGCTGACCAAGCTGCCCCACAGCTCTGTGCACTCATCACGCTGGGGAGCTGGGGCTGTGAGCTGGGGCCCTCTTCTGCCCCACTCCCCTGGCTGACCTCATCCTGCACAGATCCAGAGCATCACGGATGAGTCCCGTGGCTCCATCCGGCGCAAGAATCCGGCCAACACACGCCTGCGCCTGAACGTCCCTGAGGAGCAAGTGGGCGACACCGAGGAGAAGCCGGAGGAGGAGGTGAGGGGCTGTTCCAGGACAAGTCTGGGCAGGCGGCTGGCCCCAGCCCCTGCCCACCATCCCCCTTTCCTCTCTGCAGGTCCAGCTCATCCATGACAAAAACGCCACCACCTTCTCCAGCAGCTCCCAGTCCCCTGGTGACGAGGTGGAGACGGCCCCTGAGAAGGTGCATCTCACCTGGACCAAGGAGAAGTCTGTCGCAGAAAAGAACAAGAGCAAGAGCCCCGTCAGCCCTGAGGGCATCAAGGACTTCTTCAACATGAAGCCGTATGGCCCCACTTCCTACTACCCCATGTCCCCCGTGTCCCACTTCCCAGGCCACCCCTCTCCCACCTCAACAGCACCAACTAACTCGGTCATTGCTCTGAGGAGGGCCTCGGGTGCTCTGAGCTCGCCCCTGCAGAGGGGGTGTGTGGGGTGGGGTCCCCATGCAGACATGCGGCAGCAGGGACTCGGGACGCGCACCCGGCACTCACCTCTTCTCTCTCTTTTTCTCTCTTCCCTCCCGGCCTCATTGTGCTCCTGGCAGCGAGTGGGAGAACCTGTAAGTCTGGGCTTGGCCGAGTGCTGGGGCGGGGGGAGCTGGGTGGCAGCTGGGGGGGTGACGCACCCGGAGCCGTCAGGGTTGCCACCGTGCACAAGGGTGGCTCGTTGTGCCGTGACAGCTGCTGCTGGCACAACGCGAGACGGCTCAGTCGGGCAGCACGCGGGGGCCGTGGTGCCAGCGCCACGCAGGCTCTGTGTGCCACACGGTGCCCTGACCACCTGTTCCCCCTCTGCCCCATTACACTGCCAATGGCTTCCTGCAAACCTGCGCTTGGGCACCTGCTGTGATGCTCCGGCTGCTCCCGCTCAGTCCCGCCTGGCGTAGCCCTGCCATTTGCGGTGTGCCGTGGCATGCCGCTGCCCACAGGCACCGTGCATGGCACACAGAGCTCACGGCTGCCAGTGCAGGCTCAGAGTCACTGGTAGCCGTGTCTGGCAGCGTTTTCCGCACCCTGAGCTCGTGCCCCAGCACAACCCTGGGCCCCTCTGGGCGGGATCCCGTCCTGCCCCGTGATGCCTCGGAGCCGGAGGCCGGTTGTGCCCATCCCTGTGCCTACATGTGCTGTCACCCTCAGGAATCAGTCCAATGTGCGGAGGATGCACACGGCCGTGAAGCTCAATGAGGTGATCGTGAAGAAGTCCCAGGATGCCAAACTGGTCCTGCTGAACATGCCAGGGCCTCCTCGCAACCGGAAGGGGGATGAAAACTGTATCCTTCCCATGGAGCCACTGCCCTGGTGCTGGCACCAAGACCCCTCTCCGCAGGGTGGGCCGGGGGCTGCAACTCCCCCAGGCCTGGGGGATCTGAGCACAGGTCTAGGGCCTGAGCTCTGACCACCCCCTCCACGCCTGCTGCCCCCTGCTGTCGTTGGCACCAACTTGTCTAACTGGCAGAGCCGGCGCATGCGAGGTGGGTGGTGGAGCCATGTGCTGGCACATTGAGGGGGTGCAGACAGAGATCCACAGGGCTCGGCTACCTTCTGGGGTGGACGCAGACACAGACTTCATGGTGCGGTACCAGCACAGCTGGACTCTCCCTGGCTCCACCTGCTCCTGGCTGTGGCGAGGGGTGTGTCAGTGCTGTGGGTTCTGCTACCTGGGCAGGCTTGTCGCAGGACTGTCTCCATGCTCCAGCGTGGCGTTTCTCCTCCTTGACGGCCGTGCAGACATGGAGTTCCTGGAGGTGCTGACGGAGCACCTGGACCGAGTGCTCCTGGTGCGCGGCGGGGGCCGGGAGGTCATCACCATCTACTCCTGAGACACGGTGCGCGAGAGAGGTTTGTCTGCACACTGAGCGCCCTGCCACCCCTTTGCACCGTGCCTGGAGGGAGGAGGGAAGGCCTGATGGCAGCCGGTGTGCAGACACTTCACCTGGCTTCGGCCGTGCCCCTGATCTCTCCCTTCGAACTGCAGCACCAGATCTTCCGGGAGCATCCAGCACCAGAGCAGCTGTTCCTCATTGCAACATCACAGCACTGCTGTCCTTGTTTATATATAAATATATACAGTGTACCGCAGACTGAGCACCAGAGCCCAGCGCTGCCGCCACCGCCCGACCCCGGCAGGCCCAGCCCCGCCACCAATCCCAGCACCAGTGCTCGCAGCCCTGACCAGGCAGGAGGGCGGCCATGCCGAGGCGGGCGTCACTGTGCCACGACCCCTGCGCGGAGCTTGGCTGGACGTGCCCGTGCCCTGTGACTGCCTGCCGCCCGCACTCTGCCTGCCCACCGAGGCTCTGGGAGAAGAGACAGGCCACCAGCAGCACTGTCCTCGTCCGACGCTCCTCTCCCCACCTCTGGCAGCGCCTGGGGCTGCTTGCCAGGGCACCGATCCCTGGAAGCCTCTCCCAACGATGGAACTGGACATCCCCACCTTGCCGCTGCCTCGGTGCCGTCTGTCTCTGGAGGCCGTGAGCCAAACTCGTGGAGACGCAGCGTGATGGTTTGGAGGGGCAGACGGTGGGGGGCAGCCGTGGGGGTCAAGTGCTGCATAGCAGCCATCCTGACCCACGACCTGGGGTGGGTGGAGAGTGCTCCCTAGACCCTCCCCACTGACTCCAGGCTTGCTCTGCCCTGGTGCTCTCCTGGTGCTTGTGCCGCAGTCATGATGCCGAGCTGTGGTGTACATGCCTGAGCAGAAGCCCTGCTGCGTGTGATGTGAGTTGGAGCCGCTCTCCGGCCGCTGCAGTTGCATGAGTGCCGCTGGGTGGGCACCTGCTCTTGGCCCAGAGGAGTCCCAATCCATCCTGTTCCCCACCCTGATCCCCCACCACCCTGCACTGGGGGCACCGGGGGCTCTCTTGCTACTGGCACCAGCCAGAGTGGCTGGTGCCAGCACCTGGTGTTCCCCTTGGGCCCCTCTGTGCACTGTTCTGCTCCCTGCTGCTCCCCTTGGGCTTCGCTGCTGATGCAGCCCCAGCCCCGATGCTGCATGGGGCTGTAGGACAGTCCAGATCCGTGCGTGGTTTTAACATATGCAAAGTTTGTTTGCCTGGTTTGACAGAGCTGGACCCTGCAGCAAAGCATGGTTGTAGGGGTCCTACCTCCCCCCGGCCAGCATCACAGCAGGGTGACTGGCCAGAGCTTGGGCACCAGCCACTATGGCCCAAAGACTGCCTGCTCATGACAGCCCCGCGCGCAGGCAGCTGGGCCCTTGGGACAGCTAGAACACTTCTTATCTTTGGCAGCAGCCGCAGGGTCGCTCCCCCTCATCCATGTTTCCCCCCCACCCCAGCATCTCTCACACCAGAGAAACTGAGGCGCTTTTAACAAATGTGAATGGTTCCAGGAACCACGCAGGAAGCGGTGCCGAGGGCAGCCAGGGTGCCCGCCGGCGCCTGCCCCGGCCCCATGTACATAGTGTAGATAATACAGTACGTGTATTTTTAAAGTGATCATATTTATGTTAATAGAACCAGATGAAGTCTATATATAGAGATCTATATCTATTCTAAGAGATGCAGGGCTCTGCTCGCACCAGGCTGCTGGGATAGGGAGACGAGATGGGCTGCTCTTGCACAGACAGATGCCCATCCGCCGCACTGGAGGCTGCAGCCTTCCCCAGCCACCAGCATCCCTGGGAAAGGGCCAGGTCGCAGGTTTAGTCTCTCCTCAATTTAGCTTCTTAAAAAGTTTTCAGGGAAAATAAGTCACAGACTTTTCTGAGCTTGTTTCACAGCAGATTTGAGCTTCCACTTGAAGTGCAGCCTGCTAAGAGTTGCCCTCTCCTGGCAGTGCTGGCTGCTCGGTGCCAGCCTGGTTTGAAGGGGCAGCGCTTTGCCCCCAGCCCAAGCTCAACTACTGCACTGAAGCACTTCCCTCCTCAACCCCTCAAAGCTGCCCCCCTCCCTCCACCCCCACAAAAGCCCCCTCCACGGCAGCAGACACCGCACAGCCCATGGCCTCCCGACTGGCGCAAACAGAGTGGATGCTGCCACAGTCCCCATGGTTGACCTGGCATGGGCAGCCCCAGCTGCTCCTAGCATCCAGCCCCTGCCCATCTCTCCTGCCAACTGAGAGCAGCCTCAGCCCTTGGCTCCTGAGGGCAGGGAGCCCCCCCCATGACAGACGGCTCCAGTCTCCTCTCGCTCTGCAGAGCTCCTCCACTTCTCCAGGGCCAGGCCAAAGCTATTTGGAGCTGCTTGGATAAAAAGCGGTTGTTTTATTTTTTTTGGTGTTAGGGTTGTTGGGTTTTGTTTTTTTTGCTTTGTAGTATCTTGGACACACTCCCAGACCAAAACCAGGCCCCAGCTGCACATCTGTGCCTGCTCATAGCCTGCTCCTGCATTTCCATCCCTCCCAAAGTGCCTCCCTTCTCTCCAGTTGCAGCCCTAGCCCCAAACAGACCTTCTGCCGTGGTGTCTCAGCTACCTGTATGGCTGCCTAGGTCTGTGCCACAGGCTCTGCTGTGGAAGCGAGTCCCAAGGGCATGGCAAGCCTGGTGCTTACAGGGAGTGACTGTCAGGGCAAGATGAGACCTGGTTTCAGCAGAGGATGATGGATGGTGCAGCCATGCAGCGCAGCACTCTCGGGTCTTGCAGCAGCCTCAGCTGCTCGGGAGCTGTTGATGAGCAGGGAGGCATATGCAAGTGAAATGTTTCTTTAGTTTTGGGAAACGTAGCCCCTGGGAACAAGGATTTGCCAGAATCTACCTGCTTTGCCTGTTGGAGCTGGTCCTGTAGCACCTCATACAAGCTCATGTGCTGTTTCCAGCCTCCCAAAGTTACCTGCGACATTTCTGCAGCAGTAGGGGAGGCAGGCACAGCGACAGGCCCACTCCTTGTGCTTGTTGGGTCTAGAACACTTGCCAGCAGCAAGGGATGCCCCTGCTCCCTGCAAGCACCCACCCCCTAATGCCAACTTGGTTATTGCCCTGTGGCACTGTGGGGCCTGCAGCTGTGGATGCTGCCCTGCAGCGCTCAGCCTGATCTCCTCCTGTTCGGGTGCCCAGAGCAGCTCAGCACCAAGGGTCCAAGCGTGGGGCCGGTTACATGCCAGGCAGCAGCCCCCTCGGCAGCTCCCGGGCACGGTGCTCTTCCGTGGGGTGCAGGGAGTGACACTGGAGCGCAGCAGTGAGATGGCCGGCCAGGGCACTGCTCCCAGAAGGAGTTTGCTTCATCACCTGCCCAGCATCACCAGTGGATCCCATTCCCCCTCAGCACCACTTCAACTCCCTGGTAAAGCTGCGGTCCTGGCTCCCTCAGGGAGTGGACAGGCGAGCCCGGCTCATCACTGCTGCTGAAAAAAAGTGTTCCCCTTTGTCATCCCCCAGCAAGAGCAGGGGCACAGCGTTGGGCAGAGCCAGGGCTGCCTTCACACCCTGCCAGGCAGTTCGGTTGTGGCAGAAGGGTGCTGGTTCCATGGTGACCTTCCCGCACCGTGGGCTGGAGAGGGCCAGACTTAGCAGACAGCGCTGCATGTTAGTTTACAAACCCAGCCCTGCACGTTCGGCCTCTGCGAGTGTTCGGTACCCCCGGAGCACCCTTCTGCCGTTCCACCTTGGTGAAGACACAGTCCTCCTCCGGTAGACATGCAAGTTCCTCCCTGACACATGTGCAGACACATTTCGGATTTTGTTCCAGATGGGAAGGTCTTGACGCCCAAACTGGTTTCGCAGGCAGGCTGCTGACCAGAGCGGCGCCGAGCAGGCGCAACTCGCCAGGTGGGTGCAGGGGGCCCATGGCAGGCAGGGAGCACATGGAGCCCTGGTCGGGCCCTGGCACTGCCCCCGGCTGCGCTGTGGGAACACTGAGCTACCCTGGCCTTGCCAGCCGGGCAGGCGCAGGTCCTGCGTGGCAGCAGCGGTGGTGGCGGCTGACATGGCTGTGGCCACCAGCAGTACAGGCCACTAACCAGAGGCCAGCACACACAGGAGGCACAGGGAGTGTACCCTGGACCGCCGTGGATCCGTGGCTGGCTGGAAGGAAGGACTTAAGGTGCTGCTCAAGGGTAGGAGTTGCACTAGAAGAGTCAAGACCCTCCTCTGTAGCAGGACTAAAAACTGGCAGAAAGACCAAATGGTCTGAGAGTTGCTGGTTACAACACTCTCTGTGCTACATGTGCAATATATTTGTTATGAATGTTATCACAAAGTCAATTCATTCAGTAACTCTTTTAATCACCCTAGTTAGATGTTCTACGTCCATTCAAGTGACTTTTATTCGAGTGCAATATTTCAATAGACATGTAGTGACCTAGTACGCTTTGTGTTCTAGAGGATCTGTGTGCAGAGCAATGCAACCAAGTTTAAACCTTGTAAATAAAACAGGTTGCAAACAAAAAAAAACAAAAAAAAAAGGAAAAAAAAAGAGTATTAGGCTTGCATTTAATTTCTGTGAGTGTTTCAGTATCGTGCGTTAGGCCGCCCCAGTGCAGACCTGTGTTTTCTGTGCCGGTATCAATGGAGGAGCAGCTCCTCAGCTGTTGAATGCTCCCTGTTAATGCTTTACTGCTTTACCTGTATCCATTTTTCTAGACTCCTGTCTGCACAAAATGCAATAAATGATTTTATTACACCCTTCACTACTTGCCTGGGCAGTTTTCACTTGCTGTAGGGTCTCCACAGCAACCTTGTGCTCGGCCGCTGCCACTTCCCCAACAAGGAGCAGGCCCCAGCGGGGCGCAGCAAGTCACAGGGAAGCAGAACATCCGGAGGAACAGCCTCTCCCAAGGGCTGCCATTCCCATGTCAGGCTCACACAGTTTCTGATCACCCCGGCAAGGATCCCTCGCTGGTCTGCGGGGTGACAGGGACCGAGAAAGGGATCTAACAAATAGGCTGGGGGAAGAAAGATGGCAGAGGTGCTTCCACTGATTTCAGGTTGTCGCAGCAGACTGGGGCTGAACACACAGCCCAGCAAGCACCAGCAACTGCAGCCTGGCCACCAGAGCTGCCGGCCTAGGCATGCACTCCCCACTCCCCTGGCCCCACTCTGGCATGCACCTCCTTCTCCAGTCATTCCGAGGGCACCCAAGAGCAACGACCTGCAAGGGACTTAAGCCCCAAAGCATTAGTAACAGACAGACCATGGTCAGTGAGCCCCACTCGCTGCCGCTCAGCCTCCAGCGCCAGTCAGCACGCAACATGGCCCATCAGGAGCAAGGAACTGCAAGCACGGTGGGATTGTGTGTTCCATCCATGTTGTCGAGTGTCAAAAATACAACAAAACAGTTTTCCTGCCTTTTTATTAGAAAGTGATGTCCTCTTGTTAACAGCACAGAGAGAAAAAAATGCTACAAGACAAACCACCTGGGACAAGGAAAATCCTCTGCTGTGAGCAAGCCGCTTTCCCAGCGCCCTCTGGGTCTCGCTGCAAGGCTACGGATCCTCAGAAGGCCGTGACGGGGAGGACCAGAGTTCAGAGATGTTTTGTGTGCTGGTATCAAAGTGTTACTGGTTAAAAAAACAGTGAAGAATCACTGCTTGATTCTCCACTCAACCATCTGCCGCAGTTACCAAAGTGTTGAAAAAATGTATAAAATGGTGGTATTGCATCTCAGCACCGCCTCCCCACCTCAGGTGGACAAACCCTGGCCACTGGGGAGACGAAGTGTCAGGAAGCAGATTTCCACGGCCGGCACTTGGCCGCAGGGGCTTCCAAGGAGGGCGGCAGCTCATGAGCTGGTGGGTGCAGTGACCAACCGTTCCACAGCAAGATGATAAGAAAAGGGAACTTCAATATCAAATTTAACAGATTGATCTTAACACTGACTGACTGCCCTGGCGTAGGGAAAGGAGAGACCCTTTGGAATCTCTGCCTTGGCTGGAAGCTCTCGTGTTTCAGCCCTGCCACAGCGCTCAGGCCAAAGCTGCCAGTCTCAGTGACCCGGGCAGGGTGAGGAGCGGTTCTCTACTGCACCCTCACCCTGCCAGGACACAGCAGTGCCGTGGCAGCAGGACCCAGCGGCACGGCCCTGGGATCCCGAGCAGCGGTCAGGCAGGTGCTTCATGAGCTCAGCTGTTGGTGCCACCACTGTACTTTCCAACTGCCTTATATGACATTAAAAAAAAAAAGAAATAAAGAAATCCAAAGAAAAATGGTGCCCATTCCAAAAGGGTGGGTCTCCAAGGAGGCGCGGGCATCGCACCGCTCGGTGCAGCCCCCAGTTTCCTCAAAACCATGGACGCAAGACTGTCCTAAGACCAGATGGCACTGCAGTGTGAAGATGGTCCAGCTGCTGGGCGTGAGGAAACGCAGGAAGGCTGTTGGTGCAGCAGCTTCTGGGACTGGACAAAACAACCGATTGCCCAAAGCAGCTCCGAGCACGACATGTCACTGGGAATAAGGATCGTGCTCCTCCGGGACCCTGCTGAGCAGAGCGGGCGAGCAGGGCGGCATCAGGAGCACGCGGCAGCAATGCCGCCGGGGGTACCCTCGCCACAGCGGAGAGGACGTGCACACCCAGGGGCAGCAGCCCGCGCCCGGGGCGGGAGATGGTCAGACAGCTACAAGTGTGGAATGGCCAAGGGAAGGGGGAAGGGCCTGGCAGCTCGGCTTTAGTAGTGCCGCTGGTAGGAACCCATCGGCTGCTGGGCTGAGGACCCGGCTCGCCCCTGGGCCACAGTCTGGCTCACGAGGTGGGAGAGCGCAGGACCACTCTGGATGAGGGTGTCCAAGGCTTTCTGTACACTGGGGTTGTCAAAGTTGATACCAGAAGATACTGGCCTTTGAGCGGCTACATTGCCAGGCGCAGGGAGGCGATTCTGGTGCTGACCATAGAGTGACTGAGCCTGTGGAGGAGCTCCAGGTCGTGGACCCGCATTTCTTGAAGGGCCCTGGAGAGCAGGAAGTTGCGTGCTTGGAGTTTGCAACCTCTGCTGAGCCTGGTTTAGATTTCCAGCACTCATCTGCGCTGACCGGGCCTGACCACTGGCCATGTTGGCAAAGTTCTGGTTGGGAGTGCTGCCCGAGGCGCCCGCAGGGGCTGTGGAACTGCTGTTTGCCACGGCAGCCGCTGCCGCCCCGCTGTTGAAGAGACTGAGGATTTTTGCTTGAAGCTCCTGCTGAGGATTAGAGGAGGACACTGGAACAGAAGGGGCAGAGACGAGAGGCTGTGAACCCTGATGAGCCTGAGAGCTCGGAAGACTGGACTGACTACCCAGAGATGATCCTGAAGGGGCTCCCAGAGACTGTCTTGATATGGGTGCTGGGAAGTAAAGGAAAAAGGGTTAAAACTCTGCAAATGCCCTTGAAGGGGCATCTACAGAAAACTAGGCCAACAGCCACCAAAGAGAGGAGCACCGATGATATCCACAGCCTGAAGAGGAGAGCTGCCAGCTTCGGGGAACCCAAGCCGCTCGGCAGAACCACCGCCCCTCGTGCAGCACCCAAACCAGCTACGGCAGCCCCACGGTTCCTGGGGAGAACCCAGTACAGCAGAAAGCTCTGAACCGTGCCAGGACTCCCAGGGACACGTCCATCACTGAAGAGAGGGGCTGTGTGAGGAAGCTGTGACCCCCGCAAGCCTCCACACTCCAGAGGTGGTTTTCCCTTCCCAGCCCAGAGCGCCCACAAGCCACAGGATTAACTCACTCTGCAGAGAGTCGGTGCTTCCCCTCAGTAACCGCTCCTTCCGGTCCCGCAGGTAATTAATGACTTTGTCCGTCTCCTCAGCAGTCAGATAGCGATTGTCTGCCAGCAGGTTCAGGAGCGTCTGAATCCCTGGAGGGTGGCCCCCTCTGACACCCTCTTCCATGGGGGGTGGGCGCTCCCGCTCCTGCAGCACGGCTTCATCTGCCATCTTGGCAGCCTGCCGGGCGATCTCCTCCCGCTCCTTCTCCCGCGACTCTGTCTTGTAGCGCTCGTAATTCCTCGCCACCAGCACCATGGCGTCAGCCTGGGGCATGTTGCGGTGCTCTGCACGAGAAAAAGAAACGTTCTAAGCAAAGCAAAGCGGCATCAGCCGGAGGCACTGGCCTCACGCTCACCAGAGCCGGCAGCACCACAAATGTAGGTGTGGGAAGCTTCCCAGGCACATGGCAACAGTCCAACGTCCTCAGCCAACAGGAGCCTCAAGGCTCTCATCCAGCAAGACCGTCTTTCTCTTCACAGCTGAGGGCTCTGAGCAGACACGGGACCAACCCAGGAAAAGTCTGTCTTGCCTCTCACCCAGTTAGCAGGGAAAGCAGCTCCCTCTAGCTCTCACACAAAGGCTGCGTATTCCAAGAGACAGTTCCAGTCATTCCACTGCTAAACCCTTGGACAGATCCAAAACTTGCCTCTGAAGGCTGCTCAATCCTCCCAGAGGAGGACAGTGATAGGAATCCTTCTTGGCTCTGTACAGCCAATGCCTCAATTGAGCAGAGGCAGGGGACGGGGAGGAGCACAGGCTGAGAGTCACGCTGCTGCCTACGGTTATGGCTCTGGGGCAATCAAGTTCTGTAATACAGCAAATAACGGCCACTTCCAACATTTGGGGTTTTTTGCAGTTGCCTTTTAAAGTTTTTGAGGTCACTGCTTCCACCTCACAAAGCACACACACAAACATTCCCCCGGACGGATTTAAGCAGGGAGACCAAGGGAGCTTTTACCTTCCAAAATGTGCCCAAAGCTCCGGGCCCTGCTCTCACGGCCCAGCACCAAACCTGCCACCCTCCTCCTCCAAACAGGAAATCAAGTCCCATTTTAGCAGGTGTGAAAGAGCTCCCTGAAACTCAGGTGAATGGAGGGTGGTCGCGTGTGGCTCCAGTGAGCGTATTTATCTCTAGAAAGCCAAGGAATGACCTAGGGTCTTGCCAGGTCTGATGCACTGCCAGATTCAGTAAAGAGAAGAGAAGCTCTGGTAGAAGGATGGGTGTTAAACCAAAGGAGTTAAGAGTTAAACCAGGGGCAGTGGAAATCCCAGTGAAAGTGTGGGCGGGTGGATTTCTGTAGGAAGTGAGGGAACTCTCCATTCACACCCGCATCCGACGTTGAAGAACGTGGCTTCTTCAGTTGGTCAGCACAGTCGGTCACTGTGCATTCAGGAGCTTTCCAGATGAACCTCACACAACATTCCCTGAGAGCACAACAAGGGAGAAACAACCTCTGAAAGCTCAGCTGTGGTCCAATGCAGGCCTAGGATCGGAGCGACGGGCTGCTTTCTGACATCACCGTCCGACAAGACCTGTTTTCAATACCTACACCCACCCCCACGCTCACAGCCACCGGGTCGCACCCCCAGATGCAAAGTGACGCAAAAAGCATGAAGGACACTAAAAAGGTGGGGCACTTACAGCCAATCATTTTATAGCCCTGGCTTCTTACAACTCTTCCCAGTTTCAGGACCAGATCTTTACCCTGACCGAATGCACTGTCCTTATTCTCTTTTCCTCAAATCACATTTGGTTTTAAACCCTGTCCTGCAATCTGTCACATTCCAAATGCGCTGCCTTTGAGAGCAACAAGTGACAAGCAGAGGCTCACTGGTGTTACTCAGTCACTTCTAGAGCTGCCTCAGGTGCCAAGGTTGGTGACCTCTGGGGCGAGAACGAAGCTGAGATTACCTCTTGGCAGAAATTAGACAGTCCTTTTGACACGAGACAAGTACAGTATTAAGGAGGCTTGTAAATAACAATATTCACATTTATGACATTGTGTCAGTCACTAAGAACTACGTCACAGCAAGGATGAACTTTGTCCTGCGTGGTTCTGCTTTAAAGGAAGTGTTCTCAAGCAGCACTTTGAGCGGTTGAGCGGCCACACGGCCCTCCGAGACCTCAGTACCTTGTGGGGTGCCAAACATGATGTTAACAGTGCAAGAGCGGTGAACTTGATGCTGCTGGGTGATGACAATGGCAAAAGGAGACCCTCCTCTGCTCACATCGTCCAGGGCTTGCGTCAGCGACATCTCATTGTTGAGGAAGATGAGGTCCACTACCATGCCCAGATCCCGCACCTTCCGCCCCACCGACTCTGCATACTCCCTACCACAAAGCAAAGCCAGCAGTTTAACAAGTCAGTTACATTCATAAACAGAAACCCTGGCACATCCACCCTCTCCACCACCTCAGACTCTGTGTCCCGATGACTCGACAGACTTCACGTTGCTTAACAGGACAGTATTAAAGTGACGTCATTACAACGACATGGAAGCCCTTGTTTTGATCTGGATCAATCATTTCAGCTTAACTGAAACAGATTACAAGTCAAGTCTTATCTCAGCTGAGAAACAGTGTTCACAAAGAGATTTACACGAGTATCAATTTCTTTACACCTAAATGTGTTTAAGCTGAAATCATTAAGCGAGGTAATTTACGCCTGCAGAGATCTGAGGGGCGTGCAGCAGAGCGGCCAACCTACGGACGTAGTTCCTTGGGCTGTCCTCAGCATCTCGCTATCAAATGCACCCTCCTCTTCCTGCTCTCGCCCTTTCGCTCCACCAGCTGCCTCCTGCTCTAGCCTAGCACCGGCACAGCTCCTGCGGATCCGCTGCTCCCATGCCCACTGTCCTGCAGCCTTCCCCTTCTGAGACGGAGCCTGCTGCACCCACACCTTCTGAAGGGTTCAGTTCATCACCTCTGGATGCAAACACTGTAACGTGGACTAAAATTGTTGGTGTCTCCCCTGCCAACTGTCTTTTTAGGGATTCCTAAGTTACACCGGTGTATATCTAAGCAAGTCACTTGGGAGTCACCTTTGCACGGGTCTGTAGTAGGTGAGTGACATCGAGGCTTCAACACCCAAGAGTTACTAACGTGCTCCAGCTCTTAAGGTTTGCAGCTATTACCAACCAAAGCAATCCTTAGCATATGAAGCCGATCCTCTGGCACAAAAAAATTCTCCCTGTATTGGGTACAATAATTTACCATCTATCAGAATGTCTTCTAAAGACTTTTAGTCACCAAGGGAGAAAGAACCTAAAATTTCCTTTCAAGATTTGTTCCAATAAGCAATCAGCTCCATTAAAAGCAAACCACAGACGTCTATTTCTAGTTCCACTGCGTCCCCTGTTCTAATTTCCTGCTCTGTCTTCTACTCCCAGACCAGACAAGCGCCATCTTGCTGCTCCGGCCTCACAGATACAGCAAAGTTCAGCCAAACCAACTCTTGATCTTTTTTCTGAAGGGTTAAGGAGACAGAGCTCTCCATTTCCCCTCGACAATCATTTTCTTCAGACTCCCAGCCAGATCTAGGATTTATTTGCCTATTTCCTATTCTTCGACGTATTTATTTGTACAGATACAGACATCTGACTGGTGCCATCGCAACAGCCCCGTGCCCCAGGCACCGGTGCCCTCCCCTGTTCCCAGCACCGCGCCCGCCCCGTGTTCAGACTGCCAGATGACATCACCCTGGTTACTGCTCACACACGCTTCTGACACGGCTCACGCCTGCTCTCAGCAGCAATTTTACATTTCTGGCATGTTGGGTTAACAGTAACGACCAGTATCTGGCCTAGTAACCAATCTAATGCGGCTCTGAATTGAACACCCCCACAGCTCCTCCCAGACAGCTGCTCTGCACTTTCTGCTGCTCAGCACGTGTTAATTAATGAGCTCCTCATCATTCAACGACCTGTCGTGACAGCAGGCTGAGAGCAAGGGGAGGTAGAAAAGTACCAGAAGCAGCAGCAATAGGAGACAAGAAGGAAATGAAAGTAAAGCACAAGACACAACATTTCTCTCTCTCATCAACACGTATTCCCAGAACAGCACCAGGAGCTGTAGCTTTCTGAGGCCTCTAAAGCCACGCTCATTCCTCAAGAGCAACCTGTAAGACAAACAGCCTCAAGGCAGGGCTAAATGAAATCCCATTTTCCCTTTCCACACAATAATAAAATCGGTTGCAACTACTTTCTTACTTTGTCTGTTTATTCACCACTATCACAGAACAATCCACAGGTCTCTCTGCATCAAAACGTCTCTTGATTTCCTCGTAGTACTGGCGGTAGAGCTCCTCTCGACGCCGCTCTTCGCGTTTCACACGGTCTGAAAATAAGTCACAGCGACAAAGCAAATCATGCCCTTCGGACCTGCTCTGACCACGGAACGCAACGCGCTCAGTACCGTGGGCACCTCCTGTGCCCTCCCACAGTAAGGATGCGAATTTGCCCCTGAAAACATTACAGGCACTCACCCTCTGAGTTCACCGGCGCTCTATCGAAATGCTCCTTGTAACGGTCATAGTAAGAGTCATCCTTTCGCCGGTAGTAGTCTTCCACGCGGAGGTAACGATCATAACCTTCCTCTCGCCTGCAAGGTTTGGAGAAGCAAAGGGTGTTCATCTCCCACGCAATCGCAGGCAACAACTCTGGCCAATGCCTCACGCAGACCTCCCTGGAGTTTAATTTCTGCAGTGCTCACCCGCTCACCACAGGACACGCGACAGGCACCCGACTGTCCCCAGCCAGAGCAATTTCCTTATCCTAAATGCCACTCAAACCAGCGCAGCCATGGAGGCAGGAACGCCATAAAAATACCTTGGCAGACATGATCCCATGGAGATTACCTGTACAAAGGGTCCCGGGGGTCTCTCATATCCCAGGGTTCCCTCATATCCCGTGGGTCCCTCACATCTCGTGGGTTTCTCATATCCCGTGGATCCCTGTATCGATCGTAGAGCGGCTCCCGCGGGTCGCGAAGGTCTCTGACATCCCGAGGGTCCCGCAGGTCTCGTGGATCCCTGATATCTCGTGGGTCTCGCAGGTCCCGTGGGTCCCTGTGGTCTCTGACTCGCATGTCTCGAGTGTCTCTGGCATCTCGCCCGTTTCTACCATCCCTGCCATCTCTGGGGTCTCTGCGTGGGCTGCCCCGAAGAGGAGAGCGGTCACGTCTGGCATCCCGGCCGTCCCCGTAGGCATATGGCTCTCTGAGGAAAACACCAGGGAAAGGCTGTTAGACCACTAGCAACACAAGTACAGTTACCCCCAGATCTCTTACCTGAGGGGCCAAACTGACCCTCCTTTCAGCAGCTGAATCCTCCCTCCTATCCCCCAAGAGCAATAATTGCCCAAAAAACATATTTTTTGAAGCAGCCTGGGGAAGGTTCTCAATTCTAACATTTATCAATCAAATCAGACCCAGAAAGCTCCTTAACGGAGCATCGCTAAAGGTGCCGAGTGCCTGTGCAAGTGTGACTAAGCACCTCAGAAACCACCAGTTCAAGGCCTCCAGCCTCCAACGCCAGCCACGTATCATCTGTCAAACAGTTTTTTTTGAAAATTCTTTGAGAGAATTCAAGGTGCTGTAGCCCAATACCCACAAATGTTCCATAGTCAGGAGCATTTAAAGGATCCAATAAAACCACGAGTCAATGACAGCAGAACACCTGAAATAACTTGTCAATAGCACAGGATTAAAAAAAGGAGCTTGCTGTGACCAGAGACACCAAGGTTCCATGCTGTGGTTGGGTTTGTGCTGCGAGCAGAGAGCAGTGGCGGTGGCCGCTGCACCCTGGTTTAGGGGTGGTTTCCGTAGAAAGCCAGTCTCGAGTTCACCGTGTTAAGCGGGTGCTAAACTCGGCCAGTGCCACATCCTACGCAGCAACAGGCTCCTCTGAATGATCCAGCTCATTCAGACTTTATGCTGCCTGTCTTCGGAGGCAAGGAAGAATAACATTCCAGTCTTCATCTTTTCCCAAAGTAGCAGTTTTTTGCCAGGTTGTATTTTGTTTTCCAGAAAAAAAACCCACATAACTTTACTGTAGTCTAAGTCAAATATAAAAAAGGTCCTGCAGAGAAACTACCGAGCTTCACGTGTTTGGAACATTCTTTCCCTAAGATATTGACAACCATCAGAAAAAGAACCAGCTTTTTGAATTTTTTTATTTCCAAAGCTTGACAGACTTTTAGAATCCTCTGGCAGCCTGATCTAGTTTATGAAAGGCGAGCAGAACGCTAATCTGCTCCCACTACAGTGTGCTCACAGAGCAGGCACAGGAGAGAACAGCGGGAGCAGCGAGTCAAATGTACCCGTGCTCAGCGGAGCAGGCAATAACAAGAGGGGTGCAGAGTCCACGCACGGACGGTGGTGCTGGACAGTCGGCTCTGCCGGGGCCGGCAGCAGCGCTGGCACTCTCTGCTTCCACGTCAGATACACAACAGGTCTGGGGACAAGCCACAGAGCTGCCACCAAGAACCTACGGAACCTTATCCTGGAAAAGAAACTGCATTTGCACACAAACAAGAGTAAGCTCCTTCAGCCCCATGGACACACAGGGTCGTGTTTTGTTTTGATCTGTATTGAAACCACGTCCCCGGAGAGACATGTCACCGTCCCTTCCCCCAGCCTACGGTAAGTGATGGAAGAAGCTCCAGGGAAGCTTCCGATTTGCTCTAATGGACACTGAGTAACTGTAGGACTGTGCAGGGAGCTACCCCAACTCAGCAGAGTTGTCTGGCATATCTGTTGGCATTTATTCCAGCTAGAGTGAGGGTTACCAGAACCAGCCACATTTGTTATCTGCAGGGATAAAACCATCCAGGGCAACAGCAGCACGGATGTGGTGCAGGTCTCCTCAGCATCACTGCGGCTGCCTAGGGAGGTGGCAGCACGAGGGCATGGACGCTTCTGCTCCTACTCTCCAGGCTCCGGCTCCTGCAGCATCCGCACCACTGCCCGTGGCTGATGGGGACTCAGTGCCACTGGCCCAGCACTGCTGCGTGCCCCACAGCTGGATGCCATCCAGCGTCTGTGGTCACCATCCACACGCCTGCGGCGTGGTCTGGTGTCTGCAGCAGTGCCCAGGACTTGATGCCCCAACCTCACTGCCACCTATGCCCATGGTGCTGCTAAGGATCTGGTGCCAGCAAGACACGATGGCCACGTGTCTGCAGCGCCAGCTGGAATCTAGCACCTGCGCCAGAGGCAGCCGTGGCGGCCATCCAGTTCATGGCCCAGTGCCCACAGCACCTCCAGTGCTCCTCAGGGCCCACAACAGGGGCACCAGCTCTTGCACACACAGGGCTCACAGCATCAGTGCCTGCTGCTTGTCCCCCAGCAGCACGGTCCAAAGGACAGAACTCATAGCAGGGGTGCCCGCCTCTCACGCCTCCGGTGCCACAGGGGCCAAAGCTGCGCCACCACCACTGGCTGCTCCTGCCTGGGCAGGATTCCTAGGGCCCTCACACCCACACTGAGCACACCTGACACTGCCTGGGCATCTGCAACAGGACCCCTGGCTGTGCCTCAAGCATCTCCCGGGCCTGATAACCCACGCAAGGTAAGCGCAGCACGTGCAAAAGACCGAGATGATACCAAGAATGCAGCTACTCAGTCTCTGTTTTTTCAGTGGTAGATGTCTGGCTAGTTGCACTTTTTCCTCATTTTTGGTAATTCAACGGGTCAAGTTGTGAGAGCACACCAGGCACATCAGAGCTTGATCACCTTCCAAGTCCAACAAGAACACTGTTGTGTGGCAGCTTTACGAGACAGGTACAGGAGATGCACCAAGCTGCAACCACAGCACTTCTCGTGCACTCCCATAGTGATGCCGTGGAAAGGAACCTGAAGCCATTTTCCTGTGAGAGGACAGTGGCATCTTCCGCACTTGTCGGTGATGTCAGACACCGAGGAGGCGCAGGGGCTGCTGAGGGGTGGGCAGCAGCAGAAGCTAGCAGCGCATCGCTGACGGTTCTGCATCCTGACCAGGCAGCTCGCCTGCAGAGGGGACGGTGCAGAGTTGCTTTCTCCACACTTGCTTCGCTCTGTCCCCGTCTCATTTCAGCACTGGAAGCTCGTGACATCAGCAGAGGTGTGACGCCGCAGCCCTCTTCGCGTGGCACCGGGAAGGCTACAGCCCCTCAGTGCTCTCCAGACGCGCCGCGGCTTCTCCGATGCTTGAGGCAGAACAAACACCAAGTGCCTTCTTCCTTACAAGTCTCTCACAACCTGTGCTGCAAAAGGTGATGCTGAGCTGTAGTAACAGCAGCAGACACGAGGTTTCCCTCGTGCCTCCTGAGGTGCCAGCGCCAGAAGGGCTCTCTGAGGCGAGCAGCGACGTCCCTGCTGTCGCTTGAGCGTCTCCATTTGACTGGGGAGGTGGTGGTGGGGATGACACAGACATTTAGCACAGGCCACTGGGCTCATGCCCCCAGAGCCTGACCTTCCCAGTATAACTCACTGCTTCCGGGTACTTTACCTTCGTGCCGGACTGGACCTTGATGAAGCCTTACTCATATTTCTTCTTTCCACTGCTTTCTTAATATCTGTAAAGAATAATCAACCCATCTGTTCAATGCTACGGAACAAAAAACAGGTCATCAGCACAATTCAAATGAAAGCAACTTAAGCTCAACAGCATCCAGATGGTGCAAGAAAATCCATTCAGCAGAGAGACATTGTCACTTTGACAATTTTTTATTAAGTTTGGATAGTACAACGTAATGGAATTTTCATGGATTTCTCTGACTTCAAAATAGGGTGGCCAGCTGGGGTGAAGTTTTAACCCTTTACGTTCAGGCCTACATCCAGACTCTTCATTCCATAAGAGAACCTCTTTCTTCTGCAGTCTATGAGCGAGCAGAAAGCGACTCATGGACTCTAGGAGAAAAAGCAGAGTCTGAACACCTGCGAGAGGCGAAGCTGATGGCCAGCAGAGCCTTATGTCAACAGCCAGTCCTGTCCAGTGGAGTGTGCCACTATCCTTTCCAAAATAACCCACGGGTTCTCAAGTGGCACATGCAACTGCCTTCCCTGGGATTGCTGCAGCGCTACCTTGCGCAGCCTCCCCATGGAGAAAACGGATCCGAGGAGCCCGAGGCACAACCTCCTCAGGAGGTCAACGTGGTGCATTCAAAACAGCGCTATTAACATGATGCAAAAGGGAACAACAAGTCAGAGATCTGAAAACTGGTTGGTTTCTGAGCACCATCATGAAAAGCACCATGGAGTGAAATGCAAAGAAGAGATGAAGAAAGAGTCTTGTCTTCAACAAGAAAAAGTGAGAACTGTCAGGGCCCCCCCATTGCTCGACTGTAAAGAGACAAAGCCTTCAGAACAGCAGATGGAAGAGGAAATAACGTACTAGAGGGGGTGGGAACAAGCAGAAATTACTTTGGGTGTTTTACTGTGAGAGCCTTCTAAGGAAAAGAACAAAAACCTCGGTCCTGTCTACTCCCTAGGAATCTGTCGACAATTAAAATTTCCTGTTAGTTACTTACACTAACAAGGTTCAGAGCTCTTCCAAGAGAATATACACACCACAGTTTTCAAGCAGACTCAGTCTTAACTTCTGTAATTTCCAAAACTAATCTTCATTAATTCTAATTTTAATCTTGAAAGTAAGGGATTAGTTCTAATTTTTGCTCTGGTCGATTGAGCAGCAGCGTGTTCTCTTTTTGGGGAGGTGCGGGGAGAGAAACGAGTGTGATCTGAACAGCACCTGCCGAGGGAGCGCGGAGCGGCCCCCAGGGTCCTGCCCTGGCAGAGACGCGGCTGATGGGCACTTTTTCCCCATGCAGTTTGATTCACGAAAGGTATGAAAACACCTCTTTGTGTTTGTGGAAGTGTCACTAACGCAACACAGGAGTTAGATGCCCAAAGCCCTTCGCCTTCTGGCTTTATCAGCAGTTATTCAACACTCAGGCTGCGAAACTGAAGCAGCCGCTCTCCTTGCATTTAGTTTTTAGTTGTGAATTCTTTTTCCCCTTAAAGTCAGGTGTTATCATTAAGCAAGACACTATCTGCTTTCTTTGATTTCAGATTTTTATTTTCTGTTTTAAGATGCCATTGCAGAAACCTATTATGATTTTTACACTCAATATCATACATTTCTTTCAAATAAAAAAAAGTACTCGAATCTGAACAAAAATATTTTACTGGAAAAAAAACACCTTCGACAGGGATCCTTCTCTTGTGCAAAACGAACAGATTTAATAACATTTTATTTAATGCCAACAGCATTTACAAGTTAAGTATTTGAACACTGACAAAGCTTCCAAGAAAAAAAGTCTTCTGTGCTGGAGGATTTTGAGCTGATAGGGCCACTGTAACCACGCAGTGGAACCTTCTAAACAGACAGAGGCGACAAGAGTGCCTTGAGTCACGTTCCTATCTCCAGTGCAATGGCACTGAGCTAAAGCTTATCTTTACACAAAACACCCAATGCCAATTTAAAAGTCTTCCAAGCACAGACACCACCAAAGCTCCCATAAATTATTCCAGAAGTAAGTTACTTTGTTAAAGAAACCAGTTTATTTCCCTGTTGGACTTGTCATACCTATGCCCACCAGATTAAAACTCCCTTCTCTCCAGCTCTGCCTAACACAGACCACACCACAGCCTTATCCCGAGGCTTTTGCTAGGCCTCGCTCTTCAACTCTTTAAGCCTTCTCCAAGTTTTTCTGAGGCTTCTCCAACCCAATGTGACCCTTTCTGCACCAGGCACACCAGAACCGAGCGCAGCGTTCCAGAGCGCACCCCGCAGGTACCACCTCTCCCTCTGGCGGGTCTGTGGCTGTTACCCCTCGGGGCACACGGGGCTCTCCTGGAGGTGCAGACCTGCCCCTCTGGCTTACGGAGAGCTCAGCTCTGCTGCACTCCGCTCACAAACTCGGGTCACTGCAACACCACGAACTCAAGCTGCATTCTCTCTTTTTAAAAGGTGTTGGTGTGTTTCCTTTCCAAGTCACAGCCAGGAATCAACTTTTCCAGAACACCCCTCAAAGCGCTGAGCAATTCCACCCATGTTACACTGGGATTCATTTGAAACCCATTTAACCCTGTGTTGGTTTTAATTGTTCCAGCTTCTTAACCAAAACAGCTAATGGTTGGACTCTAAGATCTTAAAAGGTCTTTTGCAACCTAAATGGTTCTACAGCTCTAAACACCCTCCAGAAGCCTCTTACACCATGGCTGCTTTCAGCCATGATGCTGGATGCCATCAGAAGAAGTTACTTTGGCAGGACTGGTTTTGACTGGAGTTCATCAATTCCCTTCTCAGTGCATGTCAGGTGAATGAATCCCTTTGTTATCAGGGGTTGAGCCAGGCTCATCCTGTTCCTGTTTCACAGTCCTTGGAAATCCCCCAGTGTTCCAAGGCTTGTGGAAAACCAACACCAACAGCCTAGGCAAGTCTGCATTTCATTGAGCCTCGCAGATGTTAGATCACAGAAACAAGACTTAGAGATTGAAACTATACATTTAATTTTTCTGAGAGATCTAGCTTTGGTAGCTGCTGTTTCACCTTTTTTTTTTTTGCTACTGAAATGGAAGTTATATTGAAACCATTTTCTGCCTCTTCAAAAACAAAGAGCAGAAACATTAACTGCAGACTAGGTATCCCTCCCATTCAGAAATGTCATCATTTCCAGCCATTACACCTTGGCTTCCAAACCAGCCGCAGCTGTTCCTACTTAAGGACATACAGATGTTGACAACACTGCCCATGACCTCTCCTCACACCCTTCTGCCTTCCTTGTCTATTTGCCTCCGTTTCCATTGTTGGGCTCGTACCTGTTGCTGTGCACGCACCTTCCCACAACTTATTTACTGCTTCTTTCGTTCCTTTCCAAGTCAAACTGGTTTTGTTCCCATTGGCATAGGCTTACTTCAAAAGTGTTTTTTTCTTAAACGCAGGCAAAAAAAAACCACATGACCCTTGGATTTCTAACCTTTCATTTCAGTTTGTTCCCAGCATACTTAGTAGAATTTTCACCTTTATCAGATGACCTGTTTAAAAGCACCTGGTATTTCTAGCACTCATCACAGCCCGAGTTCAGGTGGGCAAAGCCTCCCAGTTCAGGTTACTCATCTAACAGGCCATCAAGGGCTCTGACCAGTTCCTCTGATGCTGAAAAGAGGAAGCCCAATATTGGTTTACGAGTGGCTTTCAAACACATGTGAGGTTTCAGCGACTGTGTTCCAGGCTCACCTGTCGAGTGTTTTCTCACACGGGATTTTTTCAAACACAAGTTCAGAGAAAGGCCTGGGGGGCAGCTGCTGAGCCCCACAGCATGTGGAGCAGGTGCCTCCAGGGGCAACACCTACCCACCGAGAGCGGTGTTAGACTAGGGCCGGGCACGTTTCACACAGCGATCTTTCCGGAGAGCTCTAAGCCCAGAGCTCTCTGCACCGGGACGCATGCTGGGTCAGGAGGAGAGCATGGAGCAGTTTTCCTTACCTAATCTATACCCTTTATAAAGGCGGCCCTTCTCACCGTCCAGAGCGGCCTGGACGTCCTCCAGACGGTCATACTGCACGAACCCATAGCCATGGTACATGCTGAGGGCTGCAAAAGGCAACAGCAGGGCAAGACCGGTTACAACCACGGGACAGCACAACCCCACGCCCCGGCCACCACTAACCCCACCGGGAGAACGACTGAAGGGGCTCTACCCAGAAACGAGCTTCCTGGGGTGGGGGGGGAATAAATAACCACAGCTACTGGGATGGAAACACACAGCTTAAGGGCTCTGAAAGAGATTTCACAGATCAACTCCCTTCTGACAAGGCAGTGACCAAATTACAGCCCATGAAGTGACCGAGATTCAATTAAGAGATTACAAAGTCACTTGAAAGATACTGTGACACCACACCCCCAGCAGCTAAGCCATAGCTCACAGAGACACACTACATTTCAGATGTGCTGAAGGAATCACTTTTTCAGAGAAAGTTATCATTAAAAGGTCACTTTTTAGGAACATTAGTCATTCCCCTCATTGTCACCAAACAGCACTCGACAAGCATCAAAGTTACATTTCTCCCTGAATTCCCAGCCAAACAAAGGCATAAGACAATATACTAACCCCTGATTTTGCCATATTTTGAAAATATCTCTTCCATTTCTTCACGAGTCATGTGGTCTGTGGGCAAATTGCCGACAAAAAGTCTTCTTTCTAAATCCTGGGGATTGGTGCTGTTAGTGAAGTCGCTCTGTTTGATGCTATTGCTCTTGCGTCCTCGAGCCATTTTGCTTTCACTCCAAATCCAACTCTTCGCAAAAAAGAGAAACGGCCATGCATATAATTTCAATCCATGACATGAAAATTAAACTGGAACAGGGTTAAATTTAACAGCTCTGCAGACTAGAAGGCAACCAGGTCTGCTTGATGCAAACTTCACTCCAGAGAAATCTTACCGGGAGGGGCACGGAGGGCTGGCCAAAGCGTGCACCACCAAGCTTTTCGGTAATGCTGAAAGGCCGTAAACCTGATTATTTTGCAGATAAGTTTTAACGGTTTAGCTCCAAAGAAAGATACAAATAAAACCCACTTTCCACTAAAGCATCTTAACTTTAAGCTTTTCAATGCACCCACTGTCGGCATACCTATTTCTTCAGTCTGCTGGTGAGAAGTGTTGAAATTTATGCAATATTTTAATAAGTGGAAAGGAAACACTCATCACAACATTGCATAACAAGATCCAAACATTTTGCTACAGGCTTTGAGCGAGACACCAGGAAGTGCTGCTGAAATGCACTTCAGTGACAGCACGTGGAGCACTTCACTGATTGTGACAACGCAGCCTTCCAACACCAGAAAACACCACTGCTCACCCACTCCCTCACCAAACAGCATATCCATGTCCCCATCAAGGGGTCAGCTCCCAAAGAAGACGGGTCCACAGCTGGGAATTTATGCCTCCTACCCCCAAAAGCTGTACCCAGACCTCACCTCCCCAGCACGGCAAAAGAACACCCTGGTACCCCGCTGCTGCAGACTGAGCTGGCGCAGCAGCAACACCCACTGACAAGCTACAGGACAACACCCCAACAACCAAAACCCAGCAGCACACGCTCCACTGAGCCAACAGCCCCCCCAGAGCCACCTGCTTATTAAAGAGTCACAGTTAGATAAAGCTTTAAAAAAACAAACAAACAAAAAAAAAACCACACTGAAACTTTCAAAGTGAATTGAAAGTTTGAAAATTCTTTAATAAAGTTGTGATACTTCCTGAACATTCATCTCCAGGAATGCAGGACGGGGTTTTCTGTCTGTAACATGCAAGAAACCTGGAAAAAGAAAGCTGATGAAATTCAGTGTATCAACAGAGTCTGCTGCTGTTGATCACGCCCCTAAGGGTGACCCTTTCAAACAAACACCAGTTGAGCACCCAAAATACAAACGGGTTTTACATAAATAATTGTACAACACTCAACTAGAATGAAAAAAACCACACCTACTCCAGATCTGAGATGTAAAATTTGTTGGTTTGGTTTTTCTTTTTAAGGTCAAGTGACTTCACATTCTTATTCCTTTCTTCTGTTGCAGGGGTGGGAGGCAGAGATCACCTCCCACTCTGACAAACTTTAAAATGAACTGAATGGCCAGAACAGAGAGGAGGAAACACCACCACAAACCAGAATCAAACAAAAAAGTAGTTTCTTCGGCCTCATTCGCCTCAATCCTCCTGTAAGTTCATCCACACACACATTTTCACCTTCGCCATGGGACGTACCAAATATCACCCCGTTTTTCCCAAACAGAAGCACTCAATCTCTCTTCTACTCTACTACAGCAGTTCAAGTTCTCATCACTTGAGGGGAAAGAAGTTTTCAAAGTTCTCTCCAAACGAGTATAAAAAAAACACCAACAAAACACAGACAGACCCATCCAGCCCAAGCTCCTGTTCAGAGCAGGGTGATCTCCAGCCAGGCTCCAAGTTCCAGAACCTGCTCTGGCAGCACAATCCACGCTCACGGCCTCAGGATGCCAGGATGTGCGTGCGTGGCAAACAGGTGGCAACAAGACTCACAACTGCTGCGGGCAGGACAGTTTCCTCCCAGAGCAAAAAGCATTAAGAAGTTACCTTTTCTTTTTCTCAAGGGTGGGGGTCAGCGGAGGGTGGCTGGGTGTGAGAGCTTGTCATGTGGAAAGAAACAGGGAGGGATTTTTCCACCCGCAGGACACTCAAAGCAAAGCAGTAAATCTTGATTGCAAGATCTTTCATAGAAGAGCATTTGCTGCCTCTTGCCATTTTCCACTTGGTAGATTTTACACAGCTAGGGGCCAGTTAGTAACCAGCAGCCCCAGATAACCAACTGCCGCTCCAGCTTTAGACACACTGCACCAGAAAAGCTAAGAGAGGCCAACCACGTGCCGGGATGGCTCCAAAGTGCCAATCCCCTGGGCAGAAATTGACTGCTGGGCCCAGCAGGTTCCCATACCAGGACAGCTAATGTGCGGATAAATCCTCTAATTTAAGCCACGTTTCCCCAAAAATGTTATATTTAAAACTGAAGGTACTTATTAGCATCATTTCAGTTCCAGGAAGTAAGACACTGCTGAAGCAGGACACGGAAACCAACCTGACCCAAGTGGAACACGACACACAACTCCGCAAGGAGTTCCTGGGCAAGGCAGGAACAATAAAGCCACACGCCACCGGGAGGAACGGGACTGAAGAGCAGCGGTCTCCCTCTCAGCACCGGCTCCCAGCACCTCGGAGCCGAGCCCTGCCGGGAAGCCACCCCCCCACACACTACCCAAAGCCAGGGCCGCTGGGGGGCTGTTCTCGGGCAGCCGCTCGCCCCGGTCCTCCGCACCCGGAACAGCGGGCAGAGGCGGCGCTGCCCGCAGGGAAAGCGTTAACGCGAAGAACGGCTGCGCCGGCTCCCCCGAAGACCCTGCTTGCTGCTGGGAGAGCGCCGGTCGGGCTGCCCAAAGCGCGGCTGCCTGGGCCCCGCTCACCGGCTCTGGGCCGCGGTGAGGAGAAACACCCGCCTGAGGCCTCACCGG
>VWZK01007366.1:411353-530921 GCA_013396935.1 Baryphthengus martii
CCGGGCCCGCGCCGCTCGAAGCCGGGAGCTGGGAGCGGGGAGGCTCGCAGCTCGGAGTCGCAGATGGGTCCTCCTGCACGGCCGGTGTCCGGGGCTGTGGGGACTTTCCAGACCGGGCCCGCGGGAGCCAGCCCCAGAAATCCCCTCCCCAGCTTTGCCTCCCGAGCCTCTGCCCTCGAGGCTCCCCAGGGGCCCTTCGTGCCCTGGAGCGAGTCAGTTTTGGGAAGTGATGCACGCCGGGGAATCCAGAGCACGCGGTTCCCGCCGCTGCCCTGAGGGACACTCGCTGCCCTGGGGGACACGCTGCCCTGGAGGACACTCGCTGTCCTGGGGGACACACTGCCGTGGGGGACACACTGCGCTGCCCTCCCCTCCCTACAGCCGCTGCCTGGAGCAGGAGCAACTGGCGAAGGCCGCAGGTGGCCGGCAGCGCGTGGCCAGCAGCCTCCCAGCCGGGACTGCGGGCATGCCTGTGTCACTGCAGCTGTCACGGTGAGGGGACAAGGCAGCAGCACGAGGTGTGACCGGGGTACCAAGGGATGCTAAGAAACCACCGCTCCCTGCCTGGACATGCAGTGTGACGGAGAGGAGTCCAGGGAAAGTCTCTGGAGTGGGCAGGGGAGCCTGGAACTTCCCTGGGGACTGTGCGGGGACTCCTCTGAGGGAACTGAGCCGGGGTTGGTGGCTGTGGGGCACAACCAGGGCTCCAGTCCTTCTGTCCCTTCCTGTTTCTGGGCTGATGTGTTTGTGGGGACGACATTGTGCTGAGGTCGGCGCCCACGGGCAGCCGTGAGGGGCTCTCCAGGGCCACGGCTCTGAGGTACCATTGGGAAAATGAAGTGAAACCTTGAACTTCTGCCTCAGGGATGAGCTGGCAGGGCAGGAACCGACGCTTTCCTCACCGTGGCCCGCGGCTGGCTCCTGCCCCTGGCCGCACCTCCTTCACCCGGGGAAGGTGCGGGCAGGACATTCCCATGGAGCCAGCGCAGGGACCCTCGGCCCCAGTCGCTCTGCCGAGCCCCCAGTGGCAGGCGGTGGGCCGGGGTCGGGGGTCACGGTGGGGATGATGAGTCCCCGCGGGGATGAGGGGGGTCCCAGGATGGCTGCTCCCAGCCGGAGCAGCA
Organism: Baryphthengus martii; assembly: GCA_013396935.1. Taxonomy (NCBI): domain Eukaryota; kingdom Metazoa; phylum Chordata; class Aves; order Coraciiformes; family Momotidae; genus Baryphthengus; species Baryphthengus martii. Next base: position 412,478 of record VWZK01007366.1, read on the forward strand.
GGAGGGGCCAGGGCGGGCGCCCTTCCTGTGGTCCCCGGCCGCGATGCACGGCCGGGCCGCGCTGAGGCCCTGGCTGGGTACACGGCCATCGGCTCTGGCGGGGCTCCCCNTGGAGGCGAAGAGGGGCGGCCAGGGCAGGGTGTGTCTGTCTCTGGCCGGCCCGGCTCTACTTTCGCTTTCCCGCCGAGGGAGGGGTCCCGAGGGGGTCTGCAGCTCTGCTCTCCAACGAGCTGGGGCCGGGTTTCCACGTCACGGACGGGCAGCGTCGAGCTCCGGGGCTCCGCCGCCACCCCGGGCACGGCTTGAGCCCTCGGCCGGGGTCCTCCCCAGACCGGGGTGCAAGGACGGGCCTGCCCGCGCCCCTTTCACTTCCCTTTCTGCTCCTTGTCAGACCCATGTGGCGGCAGGGCCGGTTCCCCTGTGCAGCTCAGAGCTGGAGGTGTCCCTCGGCCCCGTCGCTGCCCCGTCGAGCCAGGGCTGCCCGCGGGGCCTGTGGAGTCAGCAGCCCGACCGTGCCGGGCCATGGCACCCTTTGTGCCCAGCCCTCCTCTTTCGCTGGCCTCCAGCCCCGCAGCCCCCTTGCTCCGGGACTCGTCCAAAGCCCTCAGCCCACTCCCTAGCACGGCCAACCGCAGGGGGGTCTGCCAGGAGCTGCCGTGCTGCTGGGGGTGGGCGTCACGGGGCTCACTGCGTTGAGGGTATGGCATGTTGGGTGCCCTTCTGTACCCAGAGTAGCTCGAGATCCAATTCCTACCTCCTCTCCACCCTTCCCTGTGCACAACGCCCCTGTCAGGAGGAACAGGGAAGTGCCCCAGCTGGGTTCGAATGGCTAATATCCTTGGCTGGGGCTTTCCTGCCCCTCAGGGCCAGTGCATCAAGCCTCGGAAGGGGTTGGCAGTGCTCTGGGCACGGGAGGCACGAGTAACACCACTCCCCCTGCCCAGGACAGCAGCACTGTTCGCAGGGGCACAGGGCAACGTGGAGTCACCATCTGGTAGGAAATACGGGGAAACATGGGGCCAACCTCTCAGAGTCACTGCCACCCCACTTCAAAGAGAGCGCTGGTGGCACCAGGCAGCACAGGCGGCTCTGCTGCGGTCTGTGGTTAGTGCAGGTCAGGAAGAGTGGTGCAAGGGAACCCAAACCTCGGGATGTGGCTTGGCACATGGGCTGGCGCATGCATCATTGCGAAGCAAGGCAGGATTTGAGCACTGGGGAGCGGTGTGAATTCACACGTCTTATTTCTTCCAGTGCTTGGAGCCTGGTGATGCCATAAGATGCTTTGATAAGCAGTATGAACACAAGGGCAAGTGCTGCAACCGGTGCCAGCCAGGTATGGAGACCCCTTCCCCTTCCTGGGGAACCCACGGCCTGACTGTGCCAGGACCCGCTACCTGGCCACAACGCAGCAAGCCCAGCTCAGAGTGACCGAGCCCCTCCACCCCACTGCCAGCAGCACTGACAGTGTGTCACCTCAGTCCTGAAGCACCTGGGGATTTCATGGGTGCCCTGGGAGATGCCCTGGATCTCAGCAAATCTGCCACAGCTTCTGTTGGGTCTGTGCTCCTGCAGCCACAGGACCTCATGGCAGGAGCAGCTTGTGGGGAGGGTGCTGCCACTGGCACTACCAAACCATGAGGGTATTTTCCAGCTCCTGCTGTCACTGCCAGATTGTTTCCCAGTCACTGGAGTGCTGGAGGCAATGAACAGCCCTGCAGCTCCCCCCACCCCTGTGCAGCATGCACAGCCACCGACCAAACTGGTCCCTGCAGCCCTGGCTGCCAGAGCAGCATCAGGCTGCCAAGCAGCATGCCGCAGTGGCCCAGGCATCCACACTGCCCCTGCTCCCCTGTCCTTCTTGCAGAGCTGCTGCCTGGAGAGGGGGAAGCCCCCTCATACCTGCCTCGCACCCTCCTCACCAGCCTCTATTGCAGGGGAGAAGCTGGTCTCCGAATGCAATGGCACAGAAGAGTCCGTCTGCGCCCGCTGCGAGAGCGGGCACTATCAGCAGGGCTGGACTAGGGAGAGGCACTGTGCCCCCCACGACATCTGTGAAAACAGTGAGTGCTCCCTGAAGTGTGCCGGCCGTGTCAGGGGGACAGTCTGAACCCCAGACTCGCCCGCCCAGTGTCTCCCCTGGCCCACTCTCCCTTTGCCCAGATGCCGGCCTCATGGTGAAGACCCAAGGAAATGCAACACACAACACGGTGTGCCAGTGCCAGGCTGGCATGCACTGCTCCGACATCAGCTGCCAGACCTGCGTGGAGAACCAGCCCTGCCCGCGTGGCTTCGGCTTCGTGGCAGGTGAGTCCAACCTCTCTGTGGGACCAGTGCCCTGGCAGCATTGGCCTCAGGTCCTCCCAGGAAAGGGGAGCCCACCCAGCAAGATGCCCCTGGCAGGGCTTCAGGAGAGCCATGCGTGGCAGCGTTGCCGCTGGGAGTGCTGCTCACCTGGCCACACAGCCCCTCGCTGCCCATACTGACCTTCCCACAACCTCTGCTCCTCTCCAGCCAAGGCCGTGGCCCGGATGTCTTCCCCCTGTGAGCCCTGTGCAGAAGGCACCTTCTCCAATGTCTCTTCTAAAACAGAGCCGTGCCGTCCCTGGACAAGGTATTGTCTGAGTGCTGACCACAGCCCGCACCCATCTCCATCTGTGCCCAGTCCCCATGAGCATGTCCTCTGCTGCTAGCTTCGCTAGGAACCCTGAGGACCAGGGGCCAGGATGGTTTCTGAGGGACACAGCATCAAGCTGGCGAGAGGAGCAGAGCTGAGTGCGGTGAGATCCAGAGTGGTGTGGGTGAGCTCAGGAAGATATCCAGGCACTGTGACACTCCTTCAGCATGTGCGGAGGGTGCTGGCCTCTCCAGGGATGTCCACACTGTCTGGGAAGCAAGGGAAGAGGGTCTATAGGGACTCCCATGCTCTGTCCAGCTCCCCGTCCTGTTGTGCTGCATGGCTGTGGCCATCAGCTGAGGCACTAGCCCTCTTGGTGGGGTGCCTGGCTTTGAGGATGCCTCAGGCTGGCAGGTCCTCCCTGTCTTTGGAAAGCTGCTTGAGGGTTAATTGCAGTCCCTGGTAGAAAGGTGAGCCTTATTTCCAGCCTGAATTAGTCTTGCTTCAGCTGCCAGACATTGAATTTCACTTTGCTTTTATCTGTGCCCAGAAAGTACGTCCCCATGGAGCCACTTGTAGCCTGTCATCTAGTCCTCTCTGAGCTGTCCTGCAGCACCCGAGCCCCAGGGTCTCCCTGACCTGGAAGGTCTCAAATATCCACTTTGTCCTGCACCTTGTCCCCATCTTCAGCAGTTTCAGCAACTCCAGACCAAGACTGTGCTGTGTACCTGGTGTCCCCGTTGCATAGCACAGGGGACAGTGTTGGGTCCCCAGGCCACTCGCCCCTCCAGAGCCTGTCAGGCTCAGCACCGGGTGCTTTCTTGCGCAGCTCTCCTGTCTGCCCAGCCTCGGCTGCTCCTCCTCAGGGGCTCCCGCTCACTTGGGCTGCCGCTGTGGTTACACTGTCTCCTTCTTCCCTGCAGCTGTGAGGAGAAGGGGCTGGTGTTGAAGGCGAAAGGGACGAACAGCTCGGATGTGATCTGCGGTAAGTGCCTGGTGCCCTGGGCTGGGCCAGTGCAGAACAGAGACTTCCTGGTGCTTCGTCTCCCACAGCACTTGGAGCAGCTGGCCTGGCCTATGGGCGTTTTGGGGAGCGGAGGGTCTGACCACACTGCTGGCATGATGCCTTCCTGCTCCATTCTGCCCCCATGAGGGATCCCCATGGGGCAGCCTGGAGCGGGAGCAGCTGGGGGCACTCGGTGGCTTGGCAGTGTCACGCTGGTGCCCCACTGATCCATCTCCCTCAGCAGAACTGAGCAGACGCTCTTCGCTGTCAGTGCTGATCCCCATCACAGCTGCCATTGTCACCTGCCTCGTGGGCATCTGCATCTACTGCCTGGTCCACACAGGTGAGGAAGGGTCTGGGACATGGGGAACGATGCCTTGGCCAGAAGGGCCATATGGGGTGCAGAGCCGAGCAGGGAGGATGGCGGCAGGTCTGCCAAGAGTGGGGCAGCCCTTCTGGGGGCACCACTGGGTGTGGCGCCCCGAGCCCATTGCCCTACCGGGTCTGTGGGCTCTGTCCTCAGGAGCAGGCGTGGTTGTGCTGCTGTGGCCCAGACTGGGCTGGCTGGGGCATAATGTGAGCCACAGGATGTGTGTCCCAGCCACACCAGCTCTGGCTCTGAGCCCTGAGAGAGAGCTCAGCGGGACAGGGGCGCTTCCCCCGACTATCACCTTCTCTGTCCCTCTTACCATGCAGATCCCAGGCGGAAGCAGGTGCAGATGGAGGCCAGGAAGCCCAGGGAGAACCAGGAGCACCAGCAGGCCCAGGAGGTGGGGGAGGATGGTTTACCTGTGCAGGAGACCCTGCTGGGATGCCAGCCCGTGGCCCAGGAGGATGGCAAGGAGAGCCGCATCTCGGAGCAGGAGAAGCTGTGAGGAGGGCACAGGGCACGGCCTCCAGCAGGAGCACAGGCTGGGGGCAGCGCCGGCTCCTCTGTCGCCTCTCCAGCCAGGGAGGAAATCTGGCTTCTGGCCTGGCTGCCAGTGCTGTGATGCTGCAGCACACCGTGGCACAGCCACCCCCGGGGGCCGAGGCCACAGCAGCGCCTGCTCTGGTCGCCTGTCCAGGGCTGAAGGGCAGAGCAAAGCTCAGCTGCCCACTGTGAGTGCAGAGCAGAACCTGGCGTGGCTGCTCCTGTACTGACCCCCCTGGCAGAGCCGGGTCAGCCCGCCGGGGATGCCAGGGCTGAGTGGGAGCTCCGCGGCAAAGCACGGCTCAGCCATCCCCTGCGGTGCCGCCCACACTGGAGCGGAGTGCGTCGGATCAGGGCAGCACCCCCGTATCGCCTCGGCCACCGGGCTCCATGGTGATAAATAGAGGCAGGGCTCGGTGTCCGGGCTGCGCCGCCGCTTCTGTTCCGTCCGGGAGATGGTGCTGCGGGACCGGTGCGAGGCCGCGTTGCAGCGCCGGGACCGGGCAGAACCCGCCNCTGGGCTCGGTTATTCTCTTCCGCACCGCTGACAAAAAGCTGTCATTAAATTTTATTGTTATCCCCATATGCGTGAGCCTTGTGGCCCTAACCCCGCCCCCCGCCCCTCTCCGGGATGCCCTTGCTGCACTGGTGCCCACCGGTGCTCTTGGGATCGATACTCCTGGGAAGGACATGTGGAGCTCTGATGCTCCCGGTATTGATACTCCTGAGTCTGATGCTCCCAGGACTGATGCTTCTGAGACCGATGCTCCTGGGAGAAGGGACACTTGCAGTTGTGATGCTCCTGGGAGGGACAGTTGCAGCTCTGATGCTCCTGGGAGGGACAGGTACCTGCAGCTCCTGGGAGGGACCCTTGTGGCTCTGATGCTCCCGGGACTGATGCTTCTGCTAGAGGAGGGAAGAGAAGAGACACCATCAGATGCATTTAGTCTCTGCCCACACTGTCCTCCCAGCCTCCAGCAAGCCCTGATACTGGGTGTGCTCCCCCTGGCACCTGCAACCAGCATCCCCCGAGACTGCCAGGCAGTGTGGCAGCTCCTACCCCATGATTGCAGCCTGTGAGGGGGGAGCACAGGGGCTCCAGTCCAACACTGCCTGTGCCTCAACCTCAACCTTCATTGCAGGGGACTGAGCATACAGGCCCAGTCACTTTTCAGTGCACCGTCACCAGATGCACCATGTAGGGTCCAACTCACTGCAGGGCAGCACTGTGGGGTGCTGGGGGAAGCAGCAGAGCTACCCTTGGCCCTAACTCACTGGCACTGGGCTGGACTCTGGTGGCACCAAATACAGTGCAGGCTCCAGGTACTGGGAGCAGCTGCAGCCCGTGACCCACCACCACTCAAGTGCACACAGCATGGCAAAAGCAAGGCCATAAATCCCAGAGCCAGGAGCAGCTGGAACAGGGAGTGACTTATACTGTAGAGGCAGTGGCACATTATTTAAGGCTCCTCTTAAAACCTAATGTTAGGTTTAATAAGGGAGATAAAAGCACATCAGCAGCTCTTCCTCTCAGGGCTCAGCACTCCCAGCAGTGCCAGTGGGATGGTCCCAGGGCTCGGCAGCGTCCCCTCAGCACCAGCCCAGTGAACACTCTGCCCTGGGGACAGACGTCACCCTGCTATCTGAAAGGGCCCACGGACATTGGGGCTCCAAATGCAAAGCCTTTGGCCCCAAACAAAGGCCCCCCAAAGGACTGCTTGCCACAGCTGCCCCATGGCAGTGGGCTGGCCCCCGCCGCCCCGCTGCTGACCTCTCCCTGCCGGCACGCAGCGTGTTTAATGTCTGCTCCCACGTGTCAGACATGTGCCATCTCATTAGCACCTCTGTCCCCAAAAGTGAGAAGGCAGAGCATGTGAGACCTAATTGAATGTAACTAATTATTCACTCTGCAAATGCCCTGTTTAAATGGGATTGTGAGGGACAGAATTACTCATTCTGAAGAGAGGAAAGAAAGACAGTGAGAAAACAAATAGAGGCGGATGCCGGAGCTGCAGCTCCCTTGCTCCCTAGAATACCAATTACTGGATGAAGTGATTGTATAAATCTTTACCGAGTGAACGAACTGTACTAGTCACTTACTCCTGTCCTCCTATTACGAGGGAGCAATGAAGAATCACCCTGCTCTCCAGTCTGGTCAAGAGCTCCCAGTCACTGTCTCAGACACGTGTCCTGGTGCCTTCTGAGGGCCAAGGTCCAACTAGTGCACTCCAGTCCTGCAGCCCTGGCCCCAGGGAGCTCTGGGCTCCTGCCATAGCAGAGCCGGGCAATGCCATGCAGCACCCCGGCACATGGGGGGCTCAAGTTGGTCGAAGGCCTCAATGCCACCCAAATGACAGCTCACCTGGGGACCTCGGTGTGTGCCGCAGAGGCACCCCTGGCCTTGTGCCTGCAGCGCTCCTGCCCTCCCTTCCAGTGGGTCCAGCACTGCCAGGCCCTGGCCCTTCCTGTGGCAATTGCACGGTTGGGTCACTGTGGAGGAAAACAGACTGGCAGAGTTAGCGAGGAGAGGGCAGAACTTCCAGCCTGTCCTGCCCCGTTCAGGGTGGGGATGCAATCCCTGCCAGCAGCAGGTTTGCAGGCACTGGAGATGTACGTGTGTGGGTGTGAGGAGGGAGAGATATCATCATCATCACCACCACAGATGCAGCTGTGCAGCTCCATTCTGTGCTTACTGGCTTTCTTCTGTTTATCTATAAATAACTGTAGAGACACAATAGACTTAAGACTACCAAAGAGTGTGTCTCCCTCCAGCAACTGTATTGCCACAGCACTGCCACCTTATCTGCTTGTAGAAAGACGAGGGTGGGAAAAATATTTACTGTCAGGGATATTTGTCATCTGCAAATTACCTCTGCCTGCAATCTGTGGCAGGGACAGGACTGACAGTGCTGACCTGTACTGCAGACACATGAGCCTGGGGGTCCTCGCCACTGTCCCTCTCCTGCCCGGTAGCTGGCAGAGCAAGCAGCATGGTGCCAGCAAACCCATCACACATGCAAAGACATGCCATGGCCTGTGACAGCAGCCCGGCGATGAGGGAAGAAGCAAATGATACTAAACCAAATGGCTGGTGACATAGAGCAGCACCGTGATAGCAATACACCCTGTAGCCCTGCACTGCCCAGCACAGCAGCCCCTGGCAGCCACCACAAGAGCTCCAGGCCTCACTGCTTTGCTGGTGTGGAGGAACCAGCTGTGCGCTGCTCTCCCTGCTGTCACCAGCCTTGTTTGATTTTGGGACTCCTCATACTCAGCAGCCCAGAGGGTTTTGCACAGCACTTACCACTGCAGTATCCAAGAACCGACCTAATTGATGAGACAGCAATTACTCAAGTATCACTAAATGCAGAATTAATGCATCTGTTTGTACAAACCTCCAGACGCTGACCGTGAAACTATAACTCTGACATGAGAGGACCCAGAGTGGGAGCACCACTTCTTAGCCGGCCAGTCCTGCTAGGTCCTGCAGCACCGAGCCAACCTGGGCAGTTCCAGCACCATGTGCGCTGACTGGGCGGCTGCAGTCGTCACTCAGCCAGCTCGGGGAGCCGCAGGCTCTGCAGGGCAGCGCAGGAGCCACTTCTGGGCTGCTCAGCACAGCTCAGGCAGCTTGCAAAGCTCTTGCCTTGGACCTGGACTGGCTTTGGGACAAGCCATTAATTGCATTTGAAATTGTACTGTGAAATTAAACTATGCCTGGACACGCAGAGCTTGGCACGGGCAGCAGTTTGTATTTTGTAAATTGCTTTCTACAATCAATTAAAGAAAAGAGATGGCTGGTGCCTGGGGGGTGGCACACAGGGTGGTTCCTTTTTAGGTTGGCACCAGGTCCCTGCTGTGCAGCCCAGAGCAGCAGCCCTGGCCCCCAAGGGAGCAGCCTCAACACAGGGAGACCATGGGGCTGGGCACAGCCTGCACTGGACGAAAAGGCCGTGGGCTGCTGCCCTCCGCTGTATGCTGCACTGGGGACAACAGCCCTTTGGGACTTCTCCGCTGCCCCTGTGCCCGCACCGATTACCTGGGTGAGGGGCTCTTGCCCTCTCACTGCTGGACACCAGCTCCCCTCTGTACCCCACTTGTGGCCACAGTCACTGCCACAGTCCCCAGCCCAGAGTGCTCCAGCCGCTGCCAGAGCTGGCTCCGACACTGCTCTGGCTGCCCTCCTCACCCTGATGCAGGGGTTTGCAGTGCGAGTCCCCACTGGGCTCCATGTGTCACAGGACATCTTGCAGACCCATGGGCTGGCCCCACGAGTTGGCACCACTCCAGCTGACAGCAGCTAGAGCCCTCCAGAGGAACCCCTGCCACCCTCCCTCCCGCTCTGGCACCCCTGTCACCCAGCAGCATACCATGGTCCCAGCACGGCTCCGGGGCAGGGAAGCAGAGAGGTCCCACGTGAGCTGCAGGAGGCAGCGAGGCACAGCCATTGTGACAAAGCTCTGGCACCATGTCGCATCACGTTTGGGCAGGAAGGATGGTGAGCTCAGCATGAGTGCCGGGCTGCTGGGATGGCCAAGGGCTCACCCTGGTTCTGTTTTGCTCAATGTTTTCCTTAAGGACCTGGATGATGGAATAGAGAAAGTGCTTATTAAATTTGCAGATGACACGAAGCTGGGAGGGACTACAAGTATCTTGGACGACTGGATTAGAATTCAAAATGATCTTGACATATTGGAGAAATGGACTGGAAAAAACAGGATGAAATTCAACAGGGACAAGTGCAAGGCAGTACGCCGAGCTGGGAACAATCAGCTGTGCAAACACAGGCTGGATATAGAGAGGTTGGCGGCACGGAGCCCAGCCGGGTGTGAGGCCACACAGGCTCTGGCCAGGAGCAGGGCAGGTGGGCATGTGCTGCCTGCTCAGCCTGCTGTCCTTCGGGAACCGGAGCTGCGGGACCCATGGGAAGACAGGAGGAATGGAGGAAGCGTTGAGAAGCTCTGTGAAGGAAAGGAACCTCCTCTGGCCTCAAGTACAGAAGGACCCCTCAGAGCTGTACCACAAGCTCTCCCCGCATGCCTCTCCCACACTGACCAGGAATCACAGCGAGATCCGTCTGGACCTCGGCCCATGCATGCTCTGGGAATGGGCCCGAACAGGGGTCCCTCACAAGCTCCGCCATCCTCCTGCCTTCAGCTCAGAGTCAGGACAGCTGCTGCCCTGTGGTGCCCCAGGGAGATGCCCCTAAACCAGCCCCAAAAGCTGCTGGGCCTTTCTTGCTGCAGGCGAGCCCCAGGCACCCACACAGCTTAGCGCCAGGAGCCAAACCACCCCTGCCAGCCCAGGGAGCTTTGCTCCCAAGGTGCTTCCTGCTGCCTTGCCTTCACTCCAGCAATTAGAGCTCCAGCCAGCACCCTCCCAGCCTGTGCAAACACTGACAGTCATTTAAATAAATTAAGAAGACATAATAAATCAAAGGGAAATGAGGGGCTGTGCCTGGGGGCAGGGGAATCACTCGAGTTTAATTACATTGGCAAGCCTCTTGCAATGAAAGTGGTGAGTCCCACATGCAGTGAGCACAGATGTGCAGGAGTGGGCAGAGTAGAGCTGGCAGCACCGCCCTGAGGCCCGTGTCCGGCACAGCACCAGCACAATACCGGCTCCTTCGAGTTGGGGAAGTCAGCTGTGTGCCTGCAGAGACGGGTCCTGGACGCTGGCAGCTCCTGGAGCCCGGCAGCAGGTGCTGGCTTGGGCAGGACACACCCTGGTGCACAGCCACAGGCAGTGATCCTGGAGCCACTGGCAGCACCCAGTGCCACAGAGCCCTGCCTGCCCCGTGCCCCTGCCCAGGCTCTGCCAGCCGCCTGGAGCCTCCGGGCCCAGCCAAAGCTTGGGGAGAAGCAGTGGTGCTGGCAGCTTCCCTGCACTGCTGCACGAGATTTACAGCTTGTCCCTTGTTGTTTAAAGACTCTTGCTCAGGGCTGCAGTGGGGACTCCAGAAAGAGCTTTGTGTAGAGGCAGCAAATTTATGAGACTGGCTCTGAATTCCCAGTCACATCAGGGGCCAATTCGTCTTCCCAGGGCTGAGGATGAAATTAAATTATTGTAAAATAAATCTGTAAAAATGATGAAAAGACCATCACCTGGCAGCCAGGGCGGGGCCCCAGGAACACACGCGCAGCCATGACGAATGGGGCTCACCCAGTGATAAAGCACCCGGGACCCGGTAGCTCAGGGATTTTTGCTGTAATCTTGCTAAAGAGATGTTGTTTACAGGAAAAGGGTATTTTGGAGAGGAAATTACATTTCAAGGTTAAAGAAAAAAAATGGAGTGAATCTCCCAGGGAGCTCGCCTATGTGCAAGATGGCGTCAGACAGTGACACACACAGGTGCCAGAGAGCAGCCAGGCCAGGGCCAGGCTGGGCAGGAGGCAGCACCTGGCACGGTTGGCACCAGGCTGCCAAGGCTCCTGCCCCGCCAGTTCAGGCGCAGGGCAGGAATGGATGCGGGATGGGGGTTTGCTGGCCTCACAGGACACCTGGCTGGGCATGGCCCTGGCAGAGCGGGCAGCAATTGCCCAGGCTCACAACAGGGGAGAGCAACAGGTCCAAGACAGCCCGCAGAGGCTGAGTGGCCCTGTGAGTGCCTCTGAGCATCCCTGCCTATGTTGCTGGGCATGCCTGACGGAGGAGCAGATGCCATGCAGCAGCTGGTGGAGCAGATGCTGCTCCTCAGCCCTGGTGCCCTGGTGCTGCCCACAGCAGAGGATGCCCAGCCCAGCTCAACGCCAACAAGCGCTCACTGCTGCCGGAGCAGGGCCCCAAGAGACCAGCAACCCCTGCGCTTGATGCTGAGGGAGCAGAGGGGTGCAGCTGAGCAAGCAGTGCACAGGGATTCACAGCTTCCCAGTTTCAGCCTCATCCTACAAGAAAGCTGCTGGAAATTTATTTTTTTGGGGGGGGATGACTGGAAAAATGACAACTCCATCTGACAACAGCCAGTGTGCTGGCTGGCCATTTAACAATAGGCCATTAGCACGGCTCAGCATGGGGAAGGGATTTATTTAGGACACATGGTTGCAAAGACAACCCAGCACCAGGTACTTAACAGTGTTTCAGAGGTATCAGAGTGTTGCAGCACTCAGAAAACGCAGCTGTAGGGAGTTCAGAGACTTTATTCTTCACTTGTGTGAAATCCCGCAATACCGGTAGAGATTTCTCAGGTCTGCCCTAAGCACAAAAGCAGAGTGGAGAAAGCAGCAGCTCTGCAGGGCCGAGATACCAGCACAGCCTAGCTGCCCCAGCGCTGCCATCCTGGCTCCCACTGGCACAGCTCAGCCTAGCACCGGGCACAGCTGCGTCCCAGCCCCAGCCAGCGCTGCTTGCAGTGCCCATTGAGCCCCAAGGCTCCCCTCTGTCCCCAGCAAATGCCCTCCGAGCCTGGCCCAGGGCAGAAAATGCTCTCCTGCCCCTGGGAAGCGCTGTCCTCTCAGGCAAGGCTGGGCACTGGCAAGGCTTTCTTTGCTCATCCCCAGGCCAGCAGGCTCTGCCTGAGCCTTCACCACCTTTTGATGGCCTGGCCAGACACTGTCAGCCACCAAGAGCCCCCTCAGCCCTGCAAACACAGTGGCACAGCCACAGCTCCAGCCCCTGTCCATCCACCAGCGCCAGAGCAGCTCAGCGAGCACCATCCTGTCCCTGCCCACTGATGGGCACAGGGCTCCTGAGAGTGGGGATGGCATTCCAGGCAAGACCCCCATGCTGCCCAATGATCACTGGCTGCAAGGGCCCTGCCCCAGTAAGATGATGAGGCTGTTGAGGGCACACCACTGCAGCTGTGGTTCCTGCGGTGCAGAGAGAGGTGCTTTGTTTGCAGCACCCACAACAACCAGCTCCTTCCCCAGCACAGTGCTGGGGGAGACAAGAGGGAGAGGCAGAGGCGCTGCAGGGCCCTGAACAAGCAGAGCCAGAGCCCAGCAGGAGCAGACTCACCTGCACAGGTTTGGCAGTTCTGGCACATGGTGTTGACACAGCAAATACACGGGCAGCCGCAGGGTCCGATACCCACGTCAGTTCTCAGCCACAGCACAAACCCATCGCATCCCAGAGCCAGACTCCACCTGCCCCCTCCCTGCTCTGCTGAGCACTCTAAACCTCCACGGAGGAACAGGTTGGCCCTCCTATCACGACCCCACCCCAGGCAGGAGGCAGCCCTCCCCTCTCTTCCTCTTATCACCTGGCAGGCATGTGATGAGCATCACCCTAAATCAGCCTCGTGTGCACCTAACGCCCTGGGTCACACCCTCTCAGGGCACAAGGGAGCTTCAGCTGCCTGCCCTCACTGCTCTCATGGCCCCCCCAGTATATCCCAGTGCATCCCAGATCTTGCCCAGGTCTCCCATGGCTGCAGCCGACAAAGCGGAGCCAGGAGCCTGCTTAGCCCCTCACCTGCAGACTCTCCAGCACGGGGCTGTGCCACAGCGTGGCCAGGGGTCCCACGGTAGCAGGCAGCGAGGCCGGGGGCAGAGCTGGCGGCCATCCCACGCAGGCGGCAGCGTGCCGAGGTGGAAGTAAAGAGTTACTGAGCAAGCAGACGTTTAATAATTCATGGTCACTGAACTGTAACAGGAGCAACGGCAAATAATAATAGAGGAAAATGGGGAAAAACCTGAAATCGTTAGGCCAATGGTTCAAGCATGAAGGGAGTGTGCCAAGGGAGCAGGGCAGCAGTCACGCCACACACGGATGGAAGGGTTGGTGCCAGCTACACCACAAGGCTCCGCTCCCGGCTGGGCACCCTGGCCCAAGGGCCCCCAATGGGGCCATGGCCCCACAGGGGCTGTGCCAGGGCACATGCCAAGCCCAGGGGATGCCGAGCAGTGCCGCGTGCTGGCCCCCAGTGCCCTCTGAGCCCGGTCAGAAGGCAGGGAGCTTGTTCACATTTCCAAGAGGCAGGGAAGGCAGATCTGCCCTCCCTAATTATAATTAGTGATGCTCACCATGGGAGTGTGCAAACATGGTTTAATTAGAGCAGCCAGGCTCCCTCCACATGCTGCACCCTCCCCGGGGTCAAGGACGGAGCAGAGTAAGGGAAGCAGGAGCTGGGGGATGCTCAGCAGAGTTTGGATGCTGGGCCTACACATGATTTACCCCTTCTCTCCACCCAGATCTGTGGCCGGGAGGGCTGTCAGGGCTTGACTCGGCTGGCAGGGATCCCCCTGTGCCTTGGCATAGACCCTCTCCTGAGGAGCTGGCACCGCCAGGGCTGCTCCTGGGGGCGGGGAGCACACCCATGCACACTGACTCGGCCAGAGGCCAGGAGACACTGAGCTGGGAAATTTAATCTGCAGCTACAAGTAAAGGCTGTGGAGACTCCAGATACAGGAGCCTGCTTCTTCTGTCAAGAAGAAAAATAAGAAAGGGGCACAGGGAATTAGACAAAAGCCATAGAGCAAAGAGAGACAGCGGGGGAGAGCAGGCTGTGGCTGACAGCACCCTCAGCACGGGCATGGCTGATGCTGCACTGGGGGTGGGAACAGTCCCGTGGTGAGAAGGGCTCGGCTGCACCTCTCTCCAGCCAGACCTTCCAGCAGCCTCTGTCCTCCATCTGTGGCACTTTGGGCTCACCCGAGCCAGGCCAGGCTGGCGCGTAGGCTCGTCCTTGCAGCTTGGCCCAGTGGCCACATCCACCTGGTGCCCAACGCCCTGCAGAGCTGGGACCAGGACTGCAGGAGACGTCAGCGAGTGCCAGGAGGGGATGGGGCTGAGTGAGGGCAGGCCCCTCGCAAGCTGTGTCCCTGTGTGCAGCCAAGCCCACCACTGCCCAGGCTGTCCCATGGCTGGCCAGGTTATCTGGAGGGATGGATTCTGGCAACATGGGTAAGAGCATCCTGAGCTCCAGGACAGCTGGCTGCAGAGGGCAGGCTGCGGCAGCCGGAGCAGAGCATCCAGGCAGGCTGGGCCATGGGCAGGACACCTGGAATTGCTATATGGTGAGCAGTGACCAGGCCGGAGCTCGCTGCAGGGCCCAGACACTGCACCCGAAACCTGGATGACTAATTGCCATTGTCACCAAACCAAATCAGGGGGCTGGCCACAGCCAGCTGTAAACTGTAGGTGTTAATTCCTTCTGGCAGGAGCGATGTCCCATCCAGAAGGGCTCCTGCACCCCAGCCTGCCTGGGGCAGCTCCTCGCCCTGCCTGCCCCGGCACTATGCCCAGGCCTCACCCCTCCTGCCTGGCTCGCGCTCCCCGTGGGCAGGGGGCACGCTGGGCAGCGACCCCCTCGCAGAGCCCTGCGTGGGGGCAGGGAGTGGCTATGAGGGTGACCCAGCCGTGCTTACTCCGAGGGGCCAGGTGGGCGGAGGTGCTCCCCATGTCCCTCCGAGGCTGCACACCGGGTAGAGGGAGCTGAGCTCACTGTCAGGGTGACAGGTTTACAAATCACCACTGCTGTGCAAAAAGGGAGCTGGGCTGCTCGGCATTCATCCCCGCACTAATTGCTGCCTCCCTGAGGAACTTGATCCATCTTGCTGTAATTGACAAAAGGCAATTAAAAAGCAGTTTTGAATAAAGGGGGACATCTCTGGAGGGGCTGGCAGGAGAGATTTAGGTGCTTTGCTCCCTGGTGCCTTGGATACGCTCCAGCAGTGTGGCTGGGAGGTGATGCTCAGGGCAGCCGTGCCCACTCCTGCCCTGTGCTTGGCTTAGCCTGGAGGCTGCAGGCACTCTGCCCAGTGTCCAGCACAGCCCTCCACCCACCTGAGTCTCCTCCTGCTCTGCCAGCTGCAGGACCAGCTGCTCACCCTACCCCTGATCACCAGACATACCCGGAGACCTGGTCGGCCATGTGCTGTCCAACCACCTTCCCGCAGGTGGGGGCCATGACAGTAGCAGCCAGGCCCTGCACCCACATGGGCCAGAGCCAGCAGCTGGCAGACAGCCACTCCGAGCAGCTCCACTCCAGCCCGCACTGGGATAAACCCCCGGAACTAGGAGAGCCCCAGCACCTTCCCTGGCCAGGAGTTGCAGGGGACATGAGGAGCACAGGGAGAGGAGGGCAGAGCCAACCTGCAAGCAGCGCTGTGCCTGCCATGGGAGCACCACATCCCCACCTCCCGCACTGCCACCGAATGTGGCCTTGCAGGAGACAAAGAGCAATCAGCAGCGAGTGGCACGGAGATGGGCGTGAAGAGCAGCTGATTGAGGAAGAAACGCGTCAGATGCCTCTTGTGCACAGCGGTCTCCTGATTGTGGAGAGCAGCAGGTGCGGGCGCTGCCAGCTCACCTGCGGAGATGCAGCCGCGGGGCTGCCGAGGTGGAGGAAAGGGCATTGGGAGGGCAGGGAGGACACGGGATGGTGTGTGTCCTGCATCCCTATGCAGCAGTGCCCCGTGTCCCTGTGGGGCAACGCCTTGTGCCCCAGCACGGTGAGTGCCCTGCATCCCCGCAGGCATTTCTTTCCTGCTCCAGCCTTGAAGGGTCAGATCTCCTGGGGCCCCAGATGCCAGGCAGCCCATGGGGAGAAGAGGGCAGGGGCACCAGGCCACGGTCTCCAGCTGAGGGGGTAGAGCCTGTTGTCAGGGCAAGTCTGGCCTGTCCTGAGCTGTGCCAGCTGCTGGTGCTGCTGGGAAGCCGGAGCCACAGCAGAGCAGAGCTGCCCAGGACAGAGCTACTGCCCTGACAACCCTGGCCCACATGGCTCCTGTCGAGGGAAACCCCCTTACCTGCAGCCCTGTAAGTGGGTTCACAGCTTTCCTGTGCCAGGGAGGGGTTGCCACAAGGTGCGTGGGTCTAGCAGGGGCGCCCCGTTATCCAGTGGTGGCAGATGGCAAGATGTGCTGATGCCAGGATGTTCTTCACCATCTGTTGGGCCTAACTGACTTCCTGCAGAAGTTCTTAAAAAAAATTAAACCAGTTGCAAGAACAAAATTGTTAATTAAAAAGACTTTTGATTAGCAAGACAAATATTTACCAATTGTAACTGACCCCGGCCACTCTGTTTTCTGTCTGCAAACTCCACAATCAGCAGTTATCTCAGCAATTACCTCTGTATCACGATTCCTGTGGGTAATCCCTCCCCTGAGGTGTCCCTGCAGCAGCGGGCAGGCCAGCGTAGGAGGGAGCCTGGTGCTGTTGAGCGGACGGAGTGCTGACAGCTGTGGTGAGCTGCCCTGCTGTGTGCCAGGCATGGCCACATGCCAGCCTGACCCGTGCCCTGCCGGCGCTGCACTGACATGTCCCTGCCACTTGTCCCACCACAGATGGATCCACACTCTGGCCACGGTGGCTTCTGGCATCGATGTCCTTCCCTGGCTCTGGTGCCGGTCCCCAGGAAAGCCACCGTGCACCAAGGGGACACAGCTCCCACATGAAAAGCTGTCTGTTCTTTCAGGGGAGGCTCGAGGCTTCCCAGTTCCAGTGGTCAGTGCTCGGTCCTGTGGCCAACCCTCCAAGGCCACCTCTCATGCTTGGGCAGGAGGTGCCAAGGGCTGTGCTGGCCACCCAGGCCCCTGCTGCAGTGCCAGCCCCACTCCCAGCACATCAGAGCGGTGAATCTACCCTCCCCTGACCCTACCAGTGCCCCGCAGCCAGCGGCAGCTGGATGGGGATCCTGTGCCCATCCTCACGTCTGCCCGTCTCGTGGCGATGAGTCCCGGGCACGTCACAGCCCATTGGCACAGAGCTGCGCAGGGACTGGAGCGGAGTGGCCGCAGCATGTGGCGTGTCAGTCCCCACTCTGCGGAGGGTCCCATGGCCACATCATGCCAAGGGCTGTGCTGGGAGTGAGTCGCCGGGTGCAGCACCAGCCACATGTTCCCAGAGTGGGACTTCGGTTTTAATGTGGTAAGAAACTGATGGATGATTCTGAGCAAGTGAATGTTCAGTCTAAATTACCCATGTTAGGTTCCAATCCATGGCTAATTCATTAGACACACATTTCTACACAAAAATAAAAAGCCTTCTGTGTGTATTGTTCACCAAACACTCTGAAGAAAAGATGTAGAGAGGCGGGGCAGGCTCTTGACCCACTCTTCTGGTTAAATCCTAATTCCCAGCCTCTCTGCTCCTGCCACATGGAGTGGGAATAGCTCCAGCCCAGCGGCACAGACTGCCAGGGTGCGCTGCCAGCACCTGCCCACCCCTGGAGCGGCCCAGCCCCAGGGCTCAGCATGTCTCAGGGACCAGAGGGGCTGGGGAGGCGGGGCGCGGCACGGCATGGCAAGCACTGACCATCGGCTGTGGCAGAAGAACAAACTCTGGGCATTCGGCCAGGCAAAATGTTGGGACGGCTGTGAAGGGCCGTCCATGATCCAGCACCATTTGGAGTCATATTAATGAAGTGGGAAAGCTAATTGTGATTAAAGTAACAATGGCGCTAAACAGATAACTCTGCACTGAAGGGCAAGACGGATTTCAAAAAAAAATGAATAAAAAAAAAAGGAAAAGATGGAGTAACCAGTCTTTAAAACTACAAATGTCAGTAAATGAGGATTCATTTTTTTATTAGCAGCGGGCTCTCCAGGGAGGCGCACTTGCGTCCCCAGCTCCTGAGACTGCACAACTCTTAATAAATGGCACGTCGGCAGAGCTGGGCCTGCCCGCTTCGTTACCACGACTACTGCCCTCTGCTTGTGCAGAAAACTAAATATTGAACAGAGAGCAGGTGTGTGGAGACTCCCAGCCCTCCCAGGTCATCAGCACTGTCTCCATAGGCAGCCACATACCCTGGGAAGGAGCCCTGCAGGCCAGGCAAGGCGGCAAGTGCCCCCATCCCATGTGGGGCCATGGGCCAGGCGATGTGGAGAGTGTCCCCCATCCTACACGTGGCCATGGGAGGTGGGACCCTTTGCACCCAAAGCAGGGGGATAGGGATCAAAGCAAGCCCTGGGTGACAGGATCTACAGGAGACCCTTCTCCAGCAGAGCTCCCTTACTCACCAGCAGTGGCAGTGAGAGCCCAACCAGGACGTGACCGTGCACCGACAGTCCTACAAAGGCTGCAGAAGCAGGACCT
This sequence comes from Baryphthengus martii, assembly GCA_013396935.1. Classification (NCBI taxonomy): domain Eukaryota; kingdom Metazoa; phylum Chordata; class Aves; order Coraciiformes; family Momotidae; genus Baryphthengus; species Baryphthengus martii. The sequence goes on from VWZK01007366.1 coordinate 430,988, forward strand.
TTCCCATCTTCAGGGATACCCCTCCCGGTGCAGCCGTCTCACTGTGCCCACCTGAAGCAGGGAAGGTGCCGGGCACTCAGTGCACCGGCCCAATTCAGACGCACCCCAGGGATGGAGGATACACAGTGGAGACATCCCAAATCCAGGCTCTTCTCTGCAGGACTCGGCTGCTGATTGTAGCAGACCCCAGGATCTAGAAACTCAGCAAACGTCCCGTGGCTCCTTCTTCCCGCAACAACTAGCACAGGAGGCAGCAAGAATGAGTTTGCATATCAGGACTGCTGGAGGTTATTGCTTTCATAAATAGATGGCACACAAGCACTGGAGGTAGGCAAGGCAGGGGGAGTGCCCATGCCTCAGCACGGCTCCCGCCTCAAACAGCCTGCTCCTCGTCTTCATTTCTGGGGCTCCCCAGCGCCCATCTCCGCCTGGTGGCTCCCAGACTCCTGCTACCCGGATGCCCCTGGGCGTTCTGCTCCCCAATGCACTCCCACCCTCACCATGCATTTCTATTCACCCCTCTAAATGTTCTAAAACTGTAAAAGATCCATCAGAAACCTTCCACTCCAGAGGGATATATATTATCTAAATTTGATAAGACAACTTAATTTCTCTCCATGTCTGTTACTGGCGATAAAACTGGGAGACTTTTATGACCCGGAGTCCTCTGTAAGATTGTCAGGAACTTATTATACAAGGTATAACTGGATTTCTCTCCACAGATGGCTCGCAGCCATGAGCTGTAACGCAATTCTGCAGCACATTTAGTAGAATAAATGCAAAGAGCTTGTTACACTGAGTTAGATAAGAGAGATGGGAACACGGCTCTCGCAGGCTAATTCAGCATCTGATCTGCCTTCTCCCTCGCTGTGAAGGACGACTTGGAAAAGTGTATCTCACGCTGAGGAAGGTGCCAAGCCCTTCCCAGAACCACCTGGGACCGGCTCGGCAGCCAGCATGGTGTGCTCGGCGGGACAGGACCCGGCATGCCGCGGTGGAGCTGCCACCCGGCCCCTTGCCCACACCGCAGCCGTTTCCCCGGCAAACCGGCACCAGTGGCGCCTTTCTGCCTGGCAGTGAGGGACAGCAGGTCCCTCTCAGAGGCCCTAGTGGCAGGCTCATCTGTTATAGTTATCACACAGCCCATTCAGGCTCTGACCAGATAAAGACTGGTGATTTTTTATTTACCGATTTTTTATTTCAGCATCCTGTGGGCAGGATGCCATGCAGCACGCTCATTTATCTCAATTTTCTCCCTCCTACCTCCCATCCCTAGTTTTTCAGCAGAGCCTTGGAGGTGAAAGTCTTATCTATGTGGCTTTTCTGCACATAGAAAGCGATCATGGTCTCTCCTTGCACAGGCCCCGGCGGGGCTGTTTTCTGGACTGGAGGTGCAATCAGTCCCTTTGCAGCCACATGTGACCCCGGGGCCGAGCCAGACTCTGCACTGTGGTGCCCAAGGTTTGTGCACGGGGCTGCAAACATCATGCACCAGCTCCCCAGTGACCATCCCTGAATGGCAGATACTGTCCCAAGCTCAGACAGTATTAGAGCAAACAGGAACCACTGAAGCCAATCAGCTGGTGACGGCATCTTCCTCTCATGGAGGTTCTGGTTCTGGCCGCCTACTCACATGCGGCCACGCCAGGCTGCAACCCCTGGGACGTGCAGAACCAGCCCTGCACCTGCTGGTAGCACCCCACGCACACACCGTCCCCCAAACCCAGACGAGATGCTCACCTGGCCCTGCTGCAGCACCCGTGCAGCGCCGTGGGCAGCCCTGCGGCTCGGGAGCCTGGCTTGGAGTGGAGGCGGCAGCACAACGTGGCCATGTTAGTGCTGGGCAAAAGATGTTGTTATGTGCATCAGGCTTTGTAACGGAACACGTTTAAAATTCAATAGGAAGAAAGATTAAAAAATAAGTTTCTTATCTAAAGGACCCATAGAGCCAGTGAGGAAATTATGAATGTCTCGTTGTCCAAGGTTAAAGAGTGAGAGCTGAGGCATGAAAAGGCGGGAGATAAGATGAAATGTTTTCTCTTCAAATGAATGGGCTCCACTCTGCTCTGTAATAAACGATCAGTGTCAATATGACAAATTAATTCTGCTTTGAGCTCCATTCAGCATGTGCGGGGCATGGAGGGGCCAGTGGAACAGCAGAGTCCAGCCACAGCCTCCACCACCTGATCCTCACCATGGGGCAAACCCAGGACGGCAAAACCTGTTGTTCTGGGAGCATCCCCTGGATGGTGGCACAGGAGAGGTCCCATGTCCCCAATGGTCACCCTCTGTCAGGACCTACAGCCTGGCTCTGTGTCCCCTCTCCATGGCTGATGGAGGGGAGGGAGTACCCTGGACCTCAACCACAGGCTACAGGGCCCGGTGGGGGCTGCAGCCGCCCCTGGGCATCCCTGGGTCCCAGCTCTGAGAGCTCCTCTGCCCATGGGGAGAGGGAGACCGTGGCAGGACCCCAAGGATGAGGGGACAGGGATGATGTGTCCTGGGCTGGCAGCTGCAGTGGCTGCAGCAGAGCTGTGCCAGCATGAGGAGCTGTGGCAGAGCAGCCAAGTGACCCTGCAGAAGAGATTGGACCTTTCAAAAGAGACAGTGACAAATGGAGCTCCCTTCCAGCGCAGAGGAAGGGGAGAGGGAGGCGCTCCCAGGAGCCGCCTGCTGAAGGTCACTCAGGAGCCAGATGATGATGCCACAGGGTGAGGGGGGCTGGAAGGGGATGGTAAAGGGTGGGAGGGTGCGAGCAGGGTGGGACAGTGGGTGCAGGACCCAGACAGGCACTGCCAAGGTGCTGGCAGTGGTGGGAGGAGATGGTGAGAAGGTGCCATCTCCACCCTGGGAGAGGACAGGCAGGGAGCAGGCAGCCCCTGGTAAAAGTGCCAGGGGCAGTGGCCCCGCCATGCCAGCCCTGCTGGCCCCATCAAGGTCTCAGCCAAGCCTCTGGCCCATCCCTGTGCTGCAGCCACCTGGTGGAGTGGGAACTGGTGCAAAGGGCTGCACCACCATGGGCAGGAGGGGATGCCCGCACCGGGCCAGCAGATGCAAGCGGAGGCCGTTATTATTCACGGGAGACCCTTAGCACAGACACTCTCTTGCAGAAGACAAATTGCAGCGGACACGCACTGCTGTTACTCCGTGTTTATCTCCAGCTGCCTGAGGGCAACAGCAGGTGAAGTTACAGGAGCTGTGGGGCAGCTGGTGCCCAGGGCTGCAGCAGCCCCCAGCAGATCTGTCGCCCCATCCGCACTGGGCTAATTCACCATCAGTCTGTGCCCAAGGAGCCAGGTGCAGGCAGGTACAGAGCAGAGCTTTGCCCCTGCACTGGGCAGGCATCTATCACGGCTCCATGGCTGCTGCTAATGAACCAGGGGCTGCCCCTAGGAGTGCCCAGGGACGCAGCCGCATGGCAGGGACAGTATCAGCAAGGATGGGCTGGCTTTGCCTGTCCCAAGCAGAACGTGTCCCACCCAGCTGTGCCACCACTGGCTGCACCGCTGCAGAGCCGAGCTGCACCCACCGGTGCTGTGGCGGTTGGCAGAGCTGGGTAGCAAAGCTTCCCTTGGAGGCACAGCAAGTGCTCCCACAGCAGCACACAGCCGCCCCAGGAGGGGTGGGATCACTGCCGGTGCTGTCCCTCTCCTGCTGGCTTGTGCAGGAGCCTGGGGAGCTGCGGTAGCCGTGCTGCAGTGCCGGTGCCTGGAAGAGTTAACAGCCTTCCTTTTCTTGTTCTCAAAACAGTGACACTAGAGCTGAAATGGAAACAGCATCTCAACAGCTGAGATTAAAACAAGAAAATGAGTGTAGAAATTATGTTTGTTAAAGCAAAATAGCTAATATAATCCTCAAAGGATTTTTCCTTTTGACTTAAAAAAAAAAAATCTAATATCTTCATTTCCATACCTTTTTTAAGCTAATTTGTGGAAAATTAAAATGGTGAGCCGACAAAGGCTGCAGTTTAATTGAATCTTGCATCAGCCCTTGGTGAACAGTCTCTCTTGGATTCCTTGATTAGTTCCCTCCATTAAATCATTTTTGCATCGTTTAGCTGAGATACTGTCTTCTGGCGGGTCTGGGACTCAGGGACCTGGATAACTCAGTCTCCATCTGAGCGGATGTAAACCTACACGCCATGCTCCGGAGAACCGTCCGCGGGACCGGCTGCTGCGCCTCGCTGGCCCGGGTGGGCAATGCCATGTGAGGCTGCCCAACGGTGCTGGGTCTGCCTGGGGCTCAGCACATCCCCAGGCACTGGGCACAGCCCTGCGAGGCCGGTACAGTGAGCAGCCGGATGGAGTCCAGGGGTGGTAGGACGGAGGCAACAGAAGCAGTGGGAGAAGCAGGAGCAGGAGTGGGAGCAGGAGGAGCAGCGGGAGCCACTGATCCTCAGAATGGGGCACAAATGCAGGATGCGGCTGCAGTGCTGGGAGCCATGTGAAGTTCACCTTCTATCTCTCCCTGCTGAACGTCCCCTTTCTCTCAGTGCAGATAAATTACATCTCGTAACATAGTGGGAAGAGCATTTACAGCCTCCCTGTCCCATGGCACAACATCCCGACAGGGACAGAACCACTAAATCACTCTGAAGCCACCAGCAGCAGCTGCTCACAGGACAAACAGCACGCCTCTGGCTGTGCAAGCCATGCCCTTGCTCTGCTGGCTGCCTGACTCTGCCCCACTGTGCCCCAGAGACATGGGGCGCACACCCGCAGCCACCCTGGCAGGGCTCTCAGCCCCAGCCATGGAGTACGAGTTTTCTGATGGCCCGGTCAGGCTATCATGTCCTGTAGATTTAAACAGATTTATATAAGGTCCTTTTCACCCCATTAGATTACTCTGGATTAACCTTGATCTCAGTAATAGATGCTATAAATGTAAGTCCCGCTCAGGGGGATTTTATCCATATGTTCTTGGAAGGCAGAAAGTAGATAAATTCTTAGAGAAGGTCTTATCGAGTGATTAGAAAGATTTAACCTCTTCAGAGCCACCCGGAGCCACGTGCCCCTCTGTGGGATGAGTGCTCAGCCCCACTGCTTTGGGCAGTGTCCCCCTTTCCCAGGCCCCCAACCCTAGCGCAGGGCTTGGGCACATCCTGCACTGCCACCTGGGGAGGGAGACGCAGCGTGTGGTGGGACTTCAGACTAACGCTGCTTTGGTGCGGAGCCCCCCCAGCCTGCCCAAAGATCCCAAGGCAGCCCTGTTTGCCCAATCCCCTCCCAAAGGATGCTGGCACGCGCATGGGCAGGGCTATGGGCAGGGCACACAGCTGGCAGATGTCCAACGGTAAAGCCTTGACCTTGCACCTGAGCGAGAGTCCCGTGGCCGTTCCCTCCTGTACCCCAAAGGGCTGCGGGTGCCCCAGTCTGGGCAGCTACCGGGCACCTGAGCTCTGCCAGCGAGTCCTGCGCAGCCGCCTCAGAGCCCAGGGCTGCCTGGTGCTGCTGCTGCTGCTCTTGATTTATAGCCTGTGGTTTCCTTGACAGCTTCATGCTTTTTCCATCACCAGAAGGGAAAAGCCTGTCAGGCCATGCAGACTTCAGCCCTCTCAGTGTTTGATGGCCAAGAAACAGTTAAATCAAGGAGTGATGAAGTCAGGGCAAGGAAATTCAGGCAGCTGTGAGAGCAGAGCATGGAGGGAGCCAGCACATCACTGTGTGCGTAGCACGCCTGCACCCGCAGGTGTAGCCCAAAGGGGTGGCTGCAACCAAAATTAATTTCCCATCCCTTCCTGCTACTGATATTAAATTGCTCCAAGCATGAGCCAGAGCCAAGCTCAGCTCTTCCAAGAGACTTTGGCCAGCAACTTGCCTTCTGCTTGCTGATCAGAGAAGCACCTAGCGGAGGTTTGGCACTGGGCTGGGCTGCAGAGGACTGGCCGTGCTGGAAGCTGCTGCGATCACGCAGACCATGTAGCAGGCAGGCGCAAGCTGTTGTCAACAGACACCAGTAATGAAGAGAGGTCAGCTCTGCAAAGCTACGCAGAGCTGCAGCCAGAGTGCATTTGGGGTGGTCTGTGAACTTGGCTCCTGGGGAGTCACTAGTTTTGGCTGCAGCACTGCTGCAGAGTGCTCTCAAGATTGGAGCAGACTAGCCTGTGCCCTGCCAGCAAGCGCAGTCCTGCCTGGTTAGGGTCGCTTGCTGCACTAGGCTTCTAGCACTGCACTGGCAGTGTCACCCCCCCAGGACGAGCCCCACACACTACAGGCCCTCCTGCAGCAGGAGGGCCAGAGAGAGCATGCCATCCCCCGCTCACCTCCCCCAATGAGTCGCCTCTGCTCACGTGGCCAACATGAGCACCGGAGGAGGACTGATACAGTTAGCAAAGTTTGATGAAAACGCGCACGGTCGGCAGTGCCCTGCAGTCACGGTCTCCACCTGATGAGCTGCAGCATGAGGACAGCCAAGCCAATCAAGCTGGCTGGCAAGAGCTCCTTGCAAGGCAGCAGGCACACGGGACACCGAGTGAATAATACAGTGCCTCCCTCAAAGGCCAGCGTGTTCGTTAGTGCATTGACCTCACTGCCTCCCTTCCCTGCCAGCATCTGTAGCTCAGCCGTAGCCATGCATCTGCCCAGAGAGATGAAGCCCTGCGTCCCTTGGATCATCCAGGGCTCACATCCCATCCTGGCTCGACATTCCCCGTGCTGGTTCAGGTGTCCCTCTGTGGGGATGCGTCCTGTCCCGCCCCCCACCAGGACCCTGGCTGGGCACAAAGCGCTCTTTACATGACAAATTGTGCTGCTGGGCTCTCCTAAGCTCACAGAAGTGGCTAGTGACTGCTCCCCCGTAACTGCCAGTGGGAACAAGGCTGCTTCCAGCAGCTCTGCGAGGAGAATCTCTCTTGACAGCCTGCTCTTTGCTGCGCCCTGAGCAGCCCTGCTGACTGCTGCACGGCACCACAGCAGCGCTGGCTCTGGCCTTAATGCTGCTGCCACTGCAAATTTACAGAGCATCTGTGCGAGCGCTGACAGGCTGCCAGGTCCCCTGTCCTGAGGCACGTCTCTCTGACCAGGCTGCCCCAAAAGCTCATAGTCAAGCCTGCACCGGGCTCTGCCTGTGCTTCCAGCACCGCTGGGCTCCCTGGGCCACCCATTCATCTGTCCCCAGGAGCCTCCTGCACACTGCTGCTCGCTCGAGCTCTGCTTGGGACGTGCTTGGCTGTCACTGCCACCACCAAAGCCAACCCTGCTTGGAGCTGGTGAGAGCCCCCAGTGCCCTCACACACACCCCAGCCCACTGGTGTTCAGGATGCGCGACAGCCACAGGCAGCATGGGTGCTGCATGGATGCTCCAACTTGCAAGGCAGGGAGCAACCAGGGGCAGAGCAAGCGCAGCACCAGCCTCCTGCCTGAAAAGCCACCGGGTCATCAGCAATGGGGAGCATAGGGAGCCCTGGCCAAGTGTGGCGCAGTCCCAGGCAGCACCGTCCCCAGCCACTGCCTTGAGGTGTCAGGGTTTGTCCTGCTGTGCTCCCCCTCCCAGAGGACCAGGAGGTCCTACTGAGACGTACAGAAATTCTGCCTGCTGCCATGAGCTGTCACCTCCAATTCTGCTGAATATTTAAAAACCGCCTGAATCTGAAGTGACAAATCCATCATTGACCATCTGCCACTCTGCACGGTCACCCTGCAGCAGTCCCTGACATTTCCAGCTCTGCCCTGACACGAGCCAGTAACTCGAGATGAAAGGCATCAGCCTGAGCAGGCTGACAGGCGCTGCCCCCCACCAGCCCCAGGCCCCTTCACATCCCACACAGACACGACAGTTGGGGTACAGGAGCCCCTCCTGCCCCTCCCTGGCACAGACTTGGTGTCTGCCTGTCAGCTCCCACTGAGCATGCAGCTCCATGTGTGCTAGCCCCACCACGGGCACAATCTGAAGGACAGAGCCCACAGGACACCCCACTGAAGGGACAGCTGTCCCCAAAGCCGGTTGAGAACAACACCCTGGCCATCCCTCACAGGGGTGCTGGGGCAGTGCTGGGCAGGACGGGGGCTGCCACAAACCCGATGGTCAGTGCTGTGCCCTCCCCACCAGTGCCTCAGGTTTCCCCAGCGCGTTCAAGCGCACGGGGCTTCAGCATGGGATGCCCAGAAACCTGCCCCTCCCCAGAGCTGCACAGGAGTCCTGTGCCACATCCTCATAGCGGAACAAGGACCGGGTGGATCAAAGGACACTCCATCCTGGGCCCCCTTCCCTGTCACCCGGGGTGGCTGTCCCATTTACTCCAGGCAGATCAGCATTGGCACCCTGCACGCCCACAGCTCCCTGGGACCACAGCAGGCAACAGGCTGCTTTGAGGCAGGGTCATTCCCAGGAAAATGTTAATTGCCACTTGTCCCTTTGGCAGCAAAACACTCAGGCTCCTGCAAAGCGAGCCCACGCTCAGCTCTGTCCTCGCTCTGTCACCACAGGACTTGGGCAGAGGTGGTCCCCTCACTGCTCGCCCCCCCCAGGCTGCTCTCCACACCATAGGAGGAGTGTTACAGCCGTCAGTGTTCCAGCAAGGCCGACACACCCTAGCAATCTACTTTGGGGCTCCATGACAGGGGCAGTCGCTAGCACTACTCATCCCAGACCCCAAGCCAGCAGCAGTCCTGGCACCACGACCAAGCCCCAGCTCTTGAGGGATGCCCAAGAGCTCTCCCAGGAGCCCAGACAATGTCCACTCCTGCAGAGCCACTCCTGGCAGATCTCCCACAGAGCAGCTGCATCACAGCAAGCCCACAGGGCTCCTCGCCACCTCTCCTGTGCCCACAGCGGCCTGACAGGGTGGGGAAGCAGGGCCGGGTGCCAGAAGACCCCATGGTTTGGCTCAGCCTGGAGCAGAGGCAGCAAGGCAGCAGGAGGGCTCTCGCCTGCCGTTGGCTCCGTACTAGCTGGCACAGGGCTGCAATTTACAATCAACCTGCTGTTTGAGCTAATTATGCTGTAATTGCTGAGCTGTGCTCCCTCCTGTTTCATCAGAGAGGGCGGTTCTCACGTTCCTCTCGCCAAGACGGTGCATCCTGCGGCCAGCCCCTGCTCAGCCCGCTCGCTCCCACTCCGGCCGTGCCCTGGCCAGAGGCAGTTTTCCTGTCGCTACCTCTGCCAGCAAACACCATCTCCCATGCCTGGAAGATGCTGATCCTTCTACCAGCCCCCACCACGGCACGGGATGCGGATGGGCAGGAGCAGGGGATTACTTGAAAAGATTGCTCTGCCTCCTTGGAAGGCATCTTGCCAATGTTTCATTTTGATCAAATAAAATTTGTGCAAAGGAAGGAGCAGAACAGAGTTTAGGGGACAGGCAGGACGGGCCTGGGATGCCCACTGTCCCACTGCAAGGTGACGAGCCAATGCACACTGAGGGAGGGAGATGCCAGGTTATCAATTGCAATTGAAGGACACTGTCACTGGAGGGGCTGGGCTGGTTCCCAGCAGCTCCCTGTCACTCCCTCGTGCTGATGCCGCAAAACTTGACTATCCTCTGTGCTATTTAAAAACCTCGTCTTCAAGAACTCAGAGACATCAAGCACCTGCAGGGTATGCACAGGGGACATCAGGCACCAAATGGACAAGCATAAAGGGAAGCCGGTCCTTGGAGAGGGAAGGAACAGTGGGGCGGGTGGGGGAGACTCAGTGCCGCCCGGCCCGAGTGCCCCTCACCGAGCTCGATACTCACCCCCGGCTCTGTGCCCCCCTCCCAGCCTTGGTACTCACCCCGGGCTCGGTGTCTCCGTTGAGTCCTGGGGTCACTCCCGGGGCCGGCGCGGGGGCGCAGCGGGCAGCACAGACAGCAACGGGCCCGGGAGCGGGAAGACTCGCACCGCGGCTGGTGCGCAATCAGCACTAATCAGATCGCTCGCTAATTGCTGGACCTCCCGCGGGGCGCTGATGGCTGGAGGGCGGGGGTCTCCGGCTGCTTCCACTGCCCGTCCCTGCGCATCCACGTCCGCCCTCGTCTGTTCCTGCGCGTCCCTGCCGCTTCTCTTCGCTTCACTTCTTGCCCAGGGCTGGTGTCACAGCTTTTGTCTAAAAACATTTACAAAGGATGAGCGTTAAAAACTCACAGAGATGCTGCGATTCCTTCAAGTGAAGATGGTTCTAAAAGGCAGTTTTTCTGAGAAAACTCCTCTTCCATGTCCCAGGAGTTTTTTCCACAAGTGCCATGCTCCCCATGAAGCAGTCAGCTGGGCACTGACTCCCACACCAAGGTGCATCACTGCCCTGGCGTGGCCTGACACACACGTGGCCCACAGCCCGTCCTCAGCGTAAGGTTGTTCCTTCATACACATCTCCACCTGACAGGCTGGGCCCTATGGAAATTTCCACCATAATCACATCGAGAGCTATCAAACTATCTAATTGAATTTCTTTGTGAAAATAAACAGCTAAAGTGGCCCTAGGTACATGCATAAATACTTCAGCTTTTTGTTAGGCCCGTTATTACTTCTCCCGGCTTGTGTAGTTGCAATGCACACTTAGTAAGTACGTATTTATTTCACGTCTCGTCCTGGTGGAATAGTGAGGAGTTTTTGCTGAATAAGCAGGAAAACAGCTTAGTCTGTAATAAAAAAGGGAGGGAGTTAAAAGAAAATATGCTGGGTAATTAATGATTGGGCTTTGAACAGCCATAATTTTTTATTAAGCAAGTATGCAAATAAGGCGTAAGTGGTTGTGCTAGTATCCAACGGCTTTTTTTAAACACTGATGGCTGATCTCTGGCAAGACTATCTCTTTCTTTCCCTATGCCTGCGTGCACAGAGACAGGATGGTGAGCAAACACAAGCATTTCTGTGTGTCCACACAGGTATTTGGGAGCGTGTGTGCAAGGAGCACACGTTGCTCGCCTGCAGCCATGGCCAGCGAGCGCACATGTGGCTCCGCACTGCTGCCCAGCCCAGCCTGCACAATACGCTGCCCTCTCCTGCTCTTCCCCTGCTCTCATCCGTTGTCTCTGTCTCCCTGCTGCTTGCTTTACCTTGCCTATACATTTATTGCATGCTTCATTAATCCTGATAAATATGTGGATTAGTGCTACACAACACTGGGGAGATTGCGCCGGGAGAGCAGCTCCTGGGATGCTGCCACCACTAAGCTTCCAGCATCCTGCTCCCACTCCCACTAGTGCCCAGCAGCCTGCCTGTCTGTCAGCCGTGTTCGACAGGTCCCTGCTGCAACCCCTGCTGTGACATGAGGGAGTCCTAGAGACAAGGGGGGCGGCCCATGAGCAGCACAAGGAGGCTTAACTCCCCAGGTAAGTCCTGCTGCTTCACGGTCAGAGAAGATGGCTCAGCAGATCAGTCTTTGACCCGCCAAGCTGGGTCCAGACCTTGAGTACACCTCCCAACTGGAGCAGTGAGGCAGGGAGGGCTGGTGAGGACTGATGGGCTGCCAGCATTACAGGGCCATGGCAAAGCACACAGGGACACTGGCAAACAGCCACTCATCTTCCCATTAGCCCTCTTTAGCACGTGGCTGAAAGAGCCAAACAGTTGCTATTTAATACACCTTCATGATCTGTCAGGGCATATGCATGCTGCACGGTGCAGAGTCTGTGCCTCAGCATGCATGTGCTTCTGCATGGCTCCACGCCTCCACATGCAGACAGCACCTGCCTCTGCATGTGCCCATGCTGCAAGGGCATGATTGCTGCACAGGCGTGTGGGCAGGACAGCCACACTTAGCTCTGTTTCCCCGTGCTGCCAGCCTGAACCAGGACATGGTGGTCCCATCTGTCACCAGGGCAAAAGAGTCTTCCTCCACCACCAGAACACTTTGCTATGGCTCCGTGCATGCCTTTGTGCTGGGCAAGAGGGTGCATGCCCCATGCACCCATCTGCACGTGGCCATGGCATGGCTCTTACAAGAGCACTCACCTGAACCCCAGTGAGATAGCTGGGAGAAGCCTGGCTGCGGGTGGCAGGGCACAAGCTGTTGGGGGGAAGACGATGTTCATGCCAGGATTGCTGTTACCAGCAGTGTGACGCGGTGATATTAGCAGTCAGTATTTATACCATGTGCTCGCAGCGTGACGCTTGCTAACGACTCCCACTGACATGGGAGAGTCGGTGGCTGTCATGGAAGGAGAGAAAAGAAGCATCTTGCTTGTGGGCACAGAGGGAGCCAAGAACTGCGTGATGGGAGGTATGGGGGTGCTGATGCTGAAGGTGTGAACTCACCAGAGACATCCCTGCTAAAAGAGTCTGAGCAGCCTGCTGCTGTCCCACACTGGCGTCCCACCCATGCTGGCGTCCCACACTGCTGCCTTGCCTGCAAACTCATCTGCCAGCCTACAGTCCATGCCTGCTGACCTGCAGGAGCCTGGATGAAGGACAGCACCTGACCTTTGTGCCAGGACGTGCAGAAGGGCTGGGGGGGTCTGTCCCATGAGCAGGACAGTGCCAGAAGACCAGCACATCTCACACAGGGTGGGGATGCTCCCATCAGCCCAGGCCAGGAACGAGAGGCTGTGCTCACCGACTGATTGCCTCCTATCAGGCACTGCCAAGGCTCCAGCAGCAACAAACGTTCTCAGCAATGGATTTCACTGCCAGGCTTGTGAATTTCCCAGGTATTTAGTGACAATATTGGAAGTGCATCTGAGTGCATTAAGCTGTTTCAGATGGTATTTACCTTGCACCAGCCCCAGTGAGGTGAGCCCTGTAAGCGGTGCCCTATGCAGAGTGGGGAACACTGGCCTCAGCAGCTGGGCACCGTCGGCAGTGGTGGCGCTGGGTCTGGGGCTGCCAACCCCAGGAGCCTGGCTTGCTGAGACCATCGGACCCCCATGCCTGGGTGCCGAGCACTGCCTGTGCCTCCACACATGGCTGTGCCCAGGGCAGGCACCAGGTACCACTTACAGCTTTCTGCACCACCCTCAATTTGTCTGCCCTTAAGGGCAAGGTCTGGAGGCAGACTCATCTGTGCTCATGTCCCTGCAGGGAGCTCACCAGAGCCCCACACTCTGGGAGCATTCTGCATGGCCTGGGAGATACAGTGGAGAAAGAAGTGTAGGGACAAAGCACCAGGCATGTCTTCATTTAAGGATGGCAAAAGGGACAAGGAGAAGTCATCTTCCTGGACCCCCCTCACTGCAAGAGCAAAAAGCTGCAGCCCAGACCTTAGTACAGAACTGCTACCTCAATTATTTATAGGTACCATGGGTAGAACATGTTTTAATGACATTTGTGCTGGAGCTCAGCGGTGCAGATCTGCACCAAGCCAAAAGGAGTACGTCAGAGGCTTTACGGATGGTAAGAGCAGCACGTCAATCGCAGGGGCATGCTCACCTCAGTACCTATATCGTGCTCCCCTGCCCTGCGGAGAGCCTGCCCGCAGCCCCCGTGATGGATTGATGGGCAGACACGCAGTCAAAAGCCACCAGGCTTTTTTTAAAGGTAAATCACAAGTAATAAGCTTTCCCCCTAGAATTAGAATGACATCCTGGGAAATTATGCTCCGGTTTTACAGCAGATGATGGAAAAGCAAAGGACTCCTAGGGAGGGGTGCCTATCCTTCCATCAGGCAGCCGTGGTGGAAGTTGGGCAGGACCTCAGCACTAGTGTTGAGCAGCCTTGGGGAAGCTCCCTCCTGCTGGGGACATCTGCCCACCCACCGACATGCCCTCCTGCCTCCCTGTCTGCCCCATAAATGGCACACTCCAGCACCTTCCTGGAGAGGAATCCAGGACACTGGGCTGTGCTGCTGCTGCACCTCCAGCTCGCCCGTGCATGCCTTGTTCTGGGATTTAAAGCTAATTGGTCCTAGTGTCTCTTTGCATTTCTGCTTGCAGAACGTCATTTTCTTCAGAAAATGCTCTTTTGCAATTACTGTGAATTACACACGAAAAGCAAGCGACCACATATTGATTGGAGCCCAGGAAAAGCACCAGAGCCATTTAGAGTAGATTAACTTTTTCTAGAAAACGGTTTCACAGTTATTTAAAGAGATTAATCAGTTCATTTCAGGTCATTTACCATTGTTTCTATGGACTAGCCTCCCTCCCAGCACACGGCCTGCAATATGGCCCTCTCTGTGTCGGGAAGAGCTGAGGCCTCCCTGGGAGGTGTGCCAGGAGCAGGGCACCGGGTGCCACTCTCCTGGTCCCTGGCGGCAAAGCAAGCGCTGCACCACAGCTGCCCAGGGCACGAATGGGGGATGCGTCCTCAGCTAACCAAAGTACCCATGTGCTTCGGGAAGCTGACCCTCCTGAGAGCGCTGTACCCACGGGCTGAGCCTTGCAGCGCTGCACAGAAGGGCTCTGGAGAACGTTGCGCGCAGAGAGTGCAGGTCTCTGCCGCCCCACAGCCTCCGTGGAGCCAGGGCCTGCCCTCTGTGCCGGGGTCCCTCCTGCTCCTGCTCATGGCCACCACACCCGTGTGCCCTCACCCCCTCCTGCTGCAGCACCCTGCAGGCAGAGCAGGACCCCACCCTGAAATACTTCAAAGCATTTTTTTCTTTGGGAAGGAAGTATCGAAGTCAAATAGCTCCTGTGGTGGAATTCTTTCCAAATGTCAACACAATCTGTGCTACATTATGGCTAAACGTGATAATCTTAACGCCTGGCTTCTTAATGTCAGTGGCACTGAAGTCTGATGGATTGACAGACAGCCAGAATGACACGCAGTCATAGCTGATAAGGGCTCTCTCCAGGGAAATCACAGCTTTTTAAAGATGTTGGCAGCTACTAGCAAGTACCTTTTTATTTAGAAGGATTACAAGCATTGATTGCACTTCCTGTTTTCTTTTTATCACATTTCTGCACCGAGTCAAGCTTGTGCTGCGAGCTGAGCCTTTCAGACAATTATTCTGGAATAATGAAGGCGTGTCGTGTTGGCTGTAATGAGTATTTTCAATGCCTAATTTGCGTGCAATGTGGAGGGATTTCAACAGCTGTCTGGTTCCTGGCTAAAGGTGAGTGACTTCTGACCGTGGAAGAAGCTGCTGTAGGCTGACTCAGCTGAGGCCAAGTCGGGGTGGATCTTTTCTGTTAATGGTGCGTGCTTCCCCCAGCAGAAGAGGAATTAAAACTTTTCCAATTACCATGGTTAAAACACTGGCTAAGGGTAGGCAATCTGCCTGGAAACGGCTGGTGTCTGCTTCCCCAGCAAACAGCTGGCCTGGCTCATGCTCACCTGAGCAGCTCCTCTACAGCAGCGATGGATACAGATGAAAAATATATGTCCCACAGTGTAGCTGGACAGGGCAGCTAACAATGTCCAAGCCACAGACACTCGCTGTCGCCAGTGATAGACGAGGGATGTCTAAGAACAACTGTATGGCATCCTAACCACAAATACCAAGTGAACGCACCAGCAGGAGGTGGGTGGGAAGCATGCCACATAGCACAGCCCCGGACAGGCAAATGCGGAGGCACTTGGCTCCCACTCCCGTGTGTACCCTTCCCTGCTGCAACATTAAATGCCAGATGCTGATCCTCCATGCGTGTTCTGACACCAGAGAGGGCAGGCTGAGTGAGGCCCTTCGTAGAGCTGGGGCTGTGCCCTCTCTGTGCGGGGCCCTGGTTTTGCTTTGTTGCATTGACACAGTGGCTGCGCAATCCCGACAGCTTCAGACACTTCAGACCCCACCCAACACGGGTGGGACCAGCTTTGCAAAGCCCAAGGTCTTCTCCTAAGCATTAGAAGAATAGTCATGAAATATTTGCTCACCTGGAAAAGGATGATGAGACCAGAAGAAAACCCAGGCTGGGCTGTGTAAGCAGCAGATGTCCAGGCTGGTCGCCCCACATGGCATCGGCATCCCAAGTGAGAAGTTTCCCAGCAGGCAGCCCGAATGCCCCTCCTCCACCACGCTGCCCTGCTGTGCTCAGCGAGAGGAGGTAGAGGTTTCAGCTCCACTGGCTGCCCAGGAGCAACATCCCAAGGCTAAATAAAATTCAACGATACTGTTTCTCCCTAACTTCTCTGGCTTTTGGCAATACAGCTGTGACAGCTGCCTGGAAACAGCTCCTGTCCCCACCAGTGGACAGGGAGGAATACCTGCTGCTGCAGACCATAAGCTTAGCTCTCCTCTGGGATGCTGGGAACACTCCTGGGATGGGCCAGGAGGCAGCATAGCCACAGCGAGGAGAGAGCACAAACACGAGCACCACAGCACAGCAAGAAACCCTTAAGACAGATCTGCTGCCTTTGCACTGAGCACAAGGAGCAGAGATGCAAAATCAAGATTATACTGAGCAGCAAGAGTCTGACACCAACCCTAAAGAAAGCTCAAGGGCTTGGTAAAGGAAGGGATGCATGGAGCAGTGATATTAGCTATGGCAGAGATGGTTAAAGGAGTCAGCTTTCTGGTGACAGAGCTTCCTCAAAGGATTTGGGGTAGAAGCGATCACCTTCCTGAGCAGTGTTACCAACGTGGTTGAGAGGCAGAGGCTTACACAGCCTTGCTTGCACTCAAGTTACCGGAGATGTATTTTTCTCTTGGGGGTGCACATATCACTGCCCTTTTTTCATTTCCCCTTAATGATCCCGGTGGATCGCATCCATCTTTTGTAAATTACTCTCTGGAGGAGGCTTGGACACCTTGCCTTCTGGCGCTTGCTGTGGCTCAGAGCGAAGGCAGTAGAGGTGACCGCTGCTGGGAGCTGCAGCATCCAGCTGCCGGCACAGCAAGAGGCACCAGCCTCACAGGACTCCTTCAGAATGCGATAGTGGCAAATGCCACCATCCCCTGCCAGCAGAGAGCCAGCGGCTGCATCACCATGTCATGAGGGTCATGACTCAGCCTTGGAGGGGCCGGTGAAGGGATGACTTGTGCACAGGTGCCAGGAGCCCTGGGGAAGGACAGGGACTGCTGCCAGAACCAGGGCACCTGGGCAGCAGCCACTCTTTGGCAGAAATGCTGGATGATGCAGCACCGCTGGAGCTACCATGCTGCACTACTACAAAGCTGGCCACAGCAGAATTCCTTCAGGCCAAGAAACACCCGAAGTTGCTGGCGTCAGCACGCAGAGCAGAGCATGGCCCGGTTCTGACCGCCACCATCGCACCTGAGCACGCAGCAGCCGCCTCCACACGCACCCACTTGGCTCCTGCAGGAGCCTCCTCTGCCTAGCGACTGCCCACTCTGCACCCACCGCCTATTCCCCACAGACAAATCCAGCGTCCTTAATGAGCTGGTAGCCCTTGGCCCATGGTGCTGCATGCTCCAGGCCCCCAGGGTGGCCTCTGATGGGAGAAAACTGACCTGGAAGAAGCATCCTCACTCCACATTTGCCAGCAGAGCAGCTCCTGGGTTTGCCCAGCCAGTCAGCTCAGCCTCTGGAGCTCAGTCCTGCCACTGGACACCAGCCTGCACAGCAGGACTGGCTTACTCTCCTGCAGAAGCGAGGATTAGATCAACCTGCCCTTGACCCTGCAAGGATCCACAGGTTGCTGTTCAACTGCTGAAGAGACACAAATTGCTATAGAAAAATTTCCTCAAAAGGGACTGCGCTGAGGGGGCATGGAACTCCTAAAGCATCTTCACAGATGCTTCAGCAATCAGAGCTCTCAATAATCCTCCTCTTTTGTAGTTAAGGGTCTGGTTCTGGCTAGCAATTTGTTGCTTTGAGTTGTCTCCATTCCTCCACAACATCAAGGAGCAAATCCTTTTGCATAGCCCAGGCTCATCACAGTAGGCACTTGTTACCTCCTTTGTTAGGAGCACACTAGGTGCAGGTGCTTCCACTTTCAATAGGACAATCTAGCCACCTGATACCCAGACTTCCAAGATAACTGGGCTGCTTGTTTGGGTGCCTGAAGTTGGACAGCAGGATTCAGAGACGAGAGCTCTTGTTTCTAAGGTTCTGGGCTGAAAGCCTGGGGTGCAAACCCACAGCAGCCTCCAGTAACCCTCTGCAAATAGCAACTGGCTGATGTGCCCAGAGCTTCCTGAGCACACAGCTGAGCATGCTGCTGACACACCGGCTGCATGGGGACAAAGCGATTCCCACAAAAAGGCCCCCTCAAGGCTGGCAGCTATAGAGGCACTCAATGCAAACGTGAAAAGAAAAATGGTGCGTACGCTAAGGTCTGGCAGCACACCTTACGTGTCTGGAAAACCCTCCAGCCTCAAGACTCCTCTCTTATGTTACAGCATCCCACTAACTGCTGTCATCAAAGGTCACCAGATGCTTCTTCCATAACATTTAGTGAATAACCAAGGGAGCAGGATGAGAGCAGAGGCACGAGATGGTGAAGGGTATGGAAACACTTGAAGGCCTCAGGGATCAATAAGCCTGGTTTGAAGCAATGTCTGCAAGATGCTGTTTCAGTGCCTGCTGGTTTACAGAGAGCTTTAGACTCTGACCATGCTGCCTGCTGACTTACATTGGTGCCACCACAGCCTAGCACACATCCAGCCGCTGTGTGTTGTGTCCAGCCCACCGCAGTCACCGTCACCACTGGCAGCATTGCCAACTGCGTCTTGACGAGACTTCTGGGCCCCAGGAGGTTCATGCTTTTCTGCCACTAGTGTGTTGATCGTTCCCCAGTCCCTTGCCATCAAGAAAACCACCAGCGATTGATTTATCTGTGGTCACGCTAGAGTGTCATTTCTTTGCATCATTTCAGTATTAAAACTGAGTATGAAGGAGACTTTTTGCTGTAGCCAGTAACTGAACAGCGCCATAATACACGTGGTTATCAACGTGAGAATGGGTCATGGTAACAAAATCCATGGCCAATGCCCAGCGTATTGAAGCTGGGAATTACATGACCAGGATTTGTGCTCGTCAGTGATCAGCTGGTCAGCTACAAGGCTGGAGAGAGACCTGCACTAAAGATGTGCTTTATAAAGAACATTAAGGAATTCTGATGGCCGAGGAAGGAAGATCATGAAAATGCGTCATCAGACTTTCTTTTGTCATTTGGCATGCAGTTTGCCTCTTGTTCTTTCTACTGTTGCTCTGCAGGACAAAGGAAGGACCACCCCCTCGCAGGATGAGCAGCTGCCGCTCTCCCACGGGGACAATGCTGCTGGGACAACGAGGCACCTACGCCTGGCTGCGGCACATCAGGCCCTGGGCCCCGGAACTGAGGTGGCTCCTGCCGGGAGCAGCCACAGGAGGCAAGGCACAGAAGCCAGCCTGGCGCACACGCCCAGCAGCTCACGCCACTCACAGCACAACCCGACTTTCTCCTTCTGAAGCAATGGAGAAAGCCAAGGGCGTTTTTTTCATCATTTCTTTCAAATTCCAAAAGAAAAATTGACTCTTCTCTTGAAGAAGCTTTTCCTAATGAGCATTTCAATGAAGACCAAGAAGAAGCCAGAGCAGCAGTGTCTTGCCTGGGGGGACGTACCACGAGAGGCAGGCAGTTCAGTTCAGCAGCCACTTCATGGCAGGGAACACGCCATGCCGGGCTGTGCCACAGCCCATCCTGCTGGCAGAGCAGCCAGCCCAGTCACTCTGGGAAGGGGCTGATGGAATCATGTTGACAGTGCAACACAAGCAAACGAAACAAGACAAAATGAGCAAATAGGACTCAGGTTAGACGACAAGGAAATAATTTATTTCCAGGTCCTAGAAAGACCTTGAAAAAATAACAAGGGTGAGGAAATCAACCTCCTAATTTCATTTGGGTAAAGAAAGAAAACCAAAGTGACTCCATCAGATACCGGCAGCTGCCAGCTCCTGCCGGGTGCTGACGGCACCGCACGGGGTGGCTGGCTCGTTCTGCACCATGCTCCTCCCATATTTACAAGTGGGATAGAACTCAAAACGCAAGCATGCGTGCATGCGCGCTGGGGAGGACTGGCTGGTTGGGGATGGGGAGTAACCCCACGGGAGGGTTGCTAAACACGTACCCTGTCAGACCCCATCTCCTACGGAGGGAGCCCTGCTATTGCACAACACTTTTGCTAGAGGAAGGGCCAGCTCCAGAGGGGCTCGGGCACAGCTCTTCAGCCCGGAGGGAAAACACAAACATGTTCCTGAGGAAAGAGAGGGCTTTCTCCATTCTCCTGCTCCAGGGTAGTGGGCTTCACCTGCCAAGGCAGTGTGGCCAGAGCTGGCACTCGAGGGCCAGCACAAAGCAGCCCCTTGGCCTCGCTGCCTCCCCAGCATCATCACAGTGAACCAGCAGCACGCTGGGCGCAGGCACCAGCAGCGGGTGCCTGTTGTCTCCTGGCAGGGACCAGAGAGACCCTGAGAAGAGAGCTGCTCCTAGTCCCAGCACAGAAGCCAAGCTGTGGCTCCTGTGTGGCAGGAGCAGCTGAGGGCAGGAGCTGTGGCAAAGGTGCGTTCTGCCCCTCTCTGCTGTCAGGTCTCACACTGCAGCCAACATACCAAGACCAGCAGCCGGGAAGTAAAACACAGTAAAAATGAAGACTTGTGTACACTTACAGTTAAATCTTCTCCAAGGAAAGAAAACACTGTGGCTAAACTAAAAGGACAAACCTAATGGCAAGCCCAGGAAGCAGGCTTGGGAGACCTTATCAGTTACCTATCAATGATATAATTGATTTTTTTCCAACATGAACAGGTAAGGAGCTGCACTATCCAGCACCACCTGAGAAGCTGATTGAGGACATTGCTCACTGTGCTGCTCAACTTTCCCTGGGGGAAGGTGGCAGCTGGAAAGATGCCATGCACTGAGGGCTTTCCTCCAGCATCATCTGCAGCCTGAGGAGCAATGGCACATCCCACCAGCCTCCTTCTGACTCAATTCCACAAACCAGAGACTTTGTGCAAAGGTGGCCCTGCAGCAGGAGCTCAGGCCAGTTCCTTGCAGGGTACCGTGCCAGGGAGGGGACACCCTGGATAGTCCGAGCTGTCACAGACCTGCTGCCCAGCCTGCAGCAACCAGCTTGGGCACACAGCAGTGCCAGCAGGATCTGGCCGTACGCACATGTCCTGGGGCTGGCTTTTCTATTGCCAGTGGTGATGCTTTATTGATAGTGGGGTGTAACCTGGAATTATCCCTCCAAACCAGGGGGCTGGGGTTCTCTCACCCCCTGCAGCCCAGTCCTCTGTTTGGGATGCAGCTCTCCCCCGCTGCTGAAGGCCAGAATGCACCAAGGTCCTGCTGCTGCCCTGCACATCCCACGCCATTTGGTAGAAAGCCAGCACTCGTCTGAGCCCTGCAGACCCAGGCCCAGCCAATCCGGGATGTGCCGCTCCCAGAACCATGGCTCAGGCCACAGTACCATCCCTCAGTGGAGGGTGGGGTGTCCCTGTCTGTCACCGGGGACACAGGGCATATCAGGAGAGCTCCGTCACATCACAAGCATCTCTGATAACCACAGGAAATGCCTAAGAACTGAGCGGCAAAGCAGTTGCAGTTTAGAGGCTAAGTGTGTTTAGAAGTGAACTCTAGTGCAGCGGTCACCCCATGCGGGGTGGGACCACGGAGCCTGTTCCAGCATCCCCAGTGTGGCACATTCCCCCTGATCCCGTGGCAGCAGCTGTCGAGGAGCCCATGAGCCGAGAGATGCGAGGACTCCAAAAAGCAAGCTAATACAAGCGGAAAAAAAGCTGAACAGAAGTTAAAAGCTTGTTTCCCTCTACAAAGAAAGCTCTTGAAGAAATCAAATCAAATCTCTGACTCAAGTGACAAAAACAATTTAGACAACAAAAGGCTCCCGGTTTGCTCTTCCTCTCCTGAACTGGGCTCACTGAACAGATCTATTTAAACGATAACTTGTAGGGGAGAAATCCCCTCCAAACTCTCCTGAATTAGATTTTCTCAAGTTAACATGTAGTGCTTCAATGGAGACTGGTATTAAGGAGATGACGATGGCTGCAGTGGCTCCTTTGGGCGCTCCAGCCTCACCATGTGGATGCAGAGGTGCCCAGGATAGGAGGTGGTGGCCAAGGAGCATGATGTCACCCGGCGATCCCAAGCCTCATGGCACAGCCCCTTGCCAGCACCTTCAGAGCCCATCTGGAGCCATACGCTATCCTCGGGCAGCACCCTGTGGCACAGAGCCCTCGTCCAGGCAGCGCCAGAGCCTCATGGGGTTGGCAGGACGGCTAGGACTCCTCGTTGTCCTCCTCACCCCTGCGCCCAGCGTACAGTGCTGCCAGCTGCCGGAATCGCGGCCCCCAGGCCCCTAGGTAGGAGAAGTCCTGCTCGGAGCCGCTGGACCAAGTGTTGATGGAGCTCAGGGAGGGCACGGGGGAGTCTGAGCCCTCAAAGGCGTACGTCTGGAACGAGTCGTAGGGCGGCACAGAGAGGTCCTCATCTGCCTGCTCCACCTTCCTACAGATATAGTCTCTGAATATGGAGAAGTCCAGGTCTGGGCTCTGCACCCACTGCGGGAGGGCATGGAGTTCAGAGGCCAAGTTTCCACTTGGGACCCCCTCTCCCGGCCCCCCACCTCCATCGCCACCTTTGATCTCACTGAAGTCGTAAAGACTACGCAGGGCTGACATGTCATAGGCCTCCGTGTCCTGCTCGCCACCCCCTTCATCGTTGTATTTGATGACATTGTCTCTCATGTCCTCGTCATCCTCAGCTGTCAGGTGGCTTTTGTGGTGTCGCTTCAGTGTGAGGATCAGAAGGACCAGCACTAGGGAAGGAAGAGACAGTCAGACAGGCGCAGGGGCTTGTGCAAGCTGCGCTCCCGCAGGGACGTAGACGGCCCATGCTGGGTGGCAGGGTGCTGGGGCACGGCCCCCTCTGGCAGAGGTTGCCCTGTGGCCAAGGCCATCATCTTGTTCCTATCAGCCAGGCTCATTGAGTGGCAACTGGACTGTGTCACTGGCTTGGAGGGAGGTGTGCGCGGCTCCAGTGCAGACCAGGAGCTTCCTTTCCCATACAGTGCAACTGCTGAGACAGGAGGGACAGATGGATGAAGGCATAGCTGGACAGACAATCGGATAGGTTCTGCAGAAGATGAGTAGGAAAAGGGGGTGCATGAATCGCAGCAGCAGCCAAATGTTGGGAGAGTGGATGAGGAGCAGATGGCACAGAGCCTGAGCAGTGAGCCGCAGCTGTGTCCTGGATCATCATCCATTCATCCCATCACTTTTAAAGCACCGATGCACACTTTATTCATTTGGGCAATTAGGCAGAAATTTGTTTGCGCTGCGTGGGAAAATGAAACCAGTGTAAAGTGCACCCTGTGGGAAAGGGTTTTTCTAAATGGAGACACAGCAGGTGATGGGGAGCAGCGATGTGCCGAGTAGCCAGCTGTAAGCCCACACCAATGCTGGAGGGCTTGAGGCAGCAGCGTCTGTCAACTGCCCTATCCTAAACCCGAGGGCACACAACACCCCTCTCTGAGCCCCTTCCTGCACACACACACACACACACACACACACACAGGACCACGCTGCCCCTGCACCTCACGCCATGCTGTGGTGGCCTGGCACAAGCTTGTGCCAGCGTGTTGGTGGCAGCCAGCAGCATTCCCAGAGTGCAGGTCCCAACCTGGGCAACACTCCAGTTTGTGTGCACCGAGGTAAGAGCACTGTTGCACACCGCAGACCTGCCACCCTTGGCAGCCACGCTGGGAGGTACACGTGCCCTGTCTGCTGTGAGATGCCTGCTCTGGGTACAGCACTGCAGCTGGTAAGCAGCTCTCGGTTCCTGCCCATGGAGGCAGGGGGCAAACTGGCTGCTCTCCAAGCTCTGCTTGGCAGCGGCACGCTGCCTGCACACAAGGAGCCCAGCAGCCCCTAGCGCAGGAGCTGGGGTGAACATAGGGCCTTCCCCACTGGGCCCGCCTTGGCAGGGGCCAGAGTCCCCGCCACAGCTACCAGCAGGGAGACGGTGGCAGACGAGCCTGCACCATGCCCACAGTGACTGCCTGCGCTTCTTTGGGTGATGCTGGATCGAGAGGCGTCACGACGGGACAGAAGGAGGCCAGGGACAGAGGGACACTCACCAACCAGGATGAGGACGCACACCAGCAGCGCAATGAGGGCACCGGGGCTCAGCGTGGCTGACATGACGTAAGCTGTGCTGTTGCAGGACTGGATGGCCCCATCGTTGTCACAGCCACAGATGCGGATGGTCAGAGTCCCCGTGCTGCTGAGGGCTGGGGGGCCGCTGTCCACCACCAAAATGGGGAGGAAGTACACATCCTGCTCCTGGCGATTGAAGCCCATTCTCTGGGTGTGCACCGCAGCCGTATTGTCTGCAGGGAACAAGCAAACCCACAGCAAAGTCACTCCCATAGCTCAGCCAGCAGGACTCACCCTGAACTATTCCATGCTCAAGACAAACAGCAGTTGTTTTCAGTGTCAACTCCAGCAACATCCCAAAGAGAGCATGGGGCCTCTTTCCTCTCCATCACAGCCCCTCAGCAATCCGAGTACCTAGAGGTGGCCAGTCCAGCATCTCACCTGCCAGCATGACCAGGGCATGGCAAACTCAACACAGGAGCAACAGCACGCAGGTGTTTAAGCCCTGCTGATCAGCAATGCAGTCAGAGCAGAGAGAGGGGAAAATCCTTCCAGAAGACCCCCTGAGAGTCACAGAGCAGGAACTGGGAACAAGTCAGTTGCTGACAGGGAGTACCAGAGTGGTTGGTGGTCTGCATGTGGCATTGAACCTGCAAGAGCAGTTACAGCTTCCAAAGTCGAGAGCTGTGGGTGAAGGATCCTGCCTCAGCAAGAGAAACTAATACTCCCAGGATCCTTTGTAACTTCTATTGGAGCAGTCAGAGCTCCTTCCAAGCCTCCCAGCTGAGCCAGCCGTCCTCCTCCCCATCTGCTCAAACCAAACCCTGCTGTTTGAGGGGCTCAGCCAGCACAGCATGACCCATTACGATCCCATTGCTACCACCACTTCATGGGACCCAACAGGGCCCCAGTGCCAGAGATGAAGCCAAGCAGCAGCTGCATCCAGACGACCTGGATGAGGGAAGGTAGGAACAGGGACTGAAAATCAGCTCCATTCCCTTCTCATGCGTGCTGCTTGCTGCCAGCCAGCAGCAGAGTGGGCAGGAAGGGATTGAACAGTAGCCGAACAATTGCAGCCAGATGTCAGAAGTCGCTGCCGACCGTCTGCAGTCTTTATCTAATAAAACATAGACTGACCCACTCACAGCAAGGTGCTGCTGTCTACAGACTCTCTCCTCATTGTATCTGATTTATGCTGGATTGGCTCCTTTCTGTATCAATCAGCATTTCGATTGGAAAAGACATCTATTCTAATTCTGGCCCTTGGGCTGCCTGCCACCATGGAAATTGCTGTATGGACTGGTGCTGCACGGGAGCTCACTGGGTACAGCAGGGACGGGAGGCAAGCCGAGAGCAGAGGGGCAGGCACGCGCTGAGCCACACCACAGGGAAGATCCACCGGCCAGCCGGGAAGCAGCACAGATCCTGGGGACACCGTGCAGCAGCCTGGGCAGAGCACAGAGCCCATCACCGCCTGGCCACTCAGGGCTGGGGACAACACAGTTTGGGCAGTCTGCCAGGATCCCAGCGCTGAGCCCTCACCCAGCTCTGCCCCTGCAAGTGGCAGAGGCACAGACAATATGCCCACAGCACTGCTGTGACCAACCCCAGCAAAGGCCAAGCCAGGGCAAGGTTGGTCTCTGCTTCAGGGCAGTTTGGAAGAGGAGGAGCCAGGGCAATCTGGGCCCCCTGTGCTGACTCAGCATGTGATGGAGCCAAGCATGGCTGGGTGCAGCAGGAGCAAGGAAGATGGGCTGTCTGTGCCCAGAGGGGAGGCAGCAGTGCATGGACTTGTACCCAGAACAGTGCTCAGCTGCCATGGTGCTAAATACCAGACTGATGCTTCCCATCGCCAGCCTTCTGGACTCAGCCCACCAGAGTTGTCTGTGTTGCCAGAATACGGCCATGTTGTTGGGGAGAGCTGGGATGTCAGTGTAAGGGAGACATGGTGAAAGCCAGTTCACCTGAGGTAACAGGTCTGCCTTGAAGAGCTCAACATAGGAAAGGAAAGGCCACCGGATAGAAGACCACACCAGCCACACACTTAGAGGCTGCACTGAATGCCACAACGGTAATAATCAAACCCTAATCTTCATGCACATGGAACGGTGCTGCAGCTCACCAGAAAAACTCTTCCTTTGGATGTAGCATCCTTTATCCATTAAGGGAATTTTCCAGGTAACCTCACTCATCCCTGCTTGCAGCAGCAGACTTCAGACAGACAACATCCTCAGGAGTGCTGAGCAGGAAACAGCAACCAGGAAAACACTTGTATGAGTCGATCTGGGGACAGTTTGCCTCAGAAGGGAGACAGTGCCTGCCCAGCTGCAGCACCCAGCACTGACCCATGCTCAAGCCAGACGTGACCTGAGCGCTGCAGTGTCACCAGCCCATGAAGGGCATTTCCCACAGCGGAGAGCACAATCCTTCTGTCCCATATGCGTCACCTGGCTCCTCTGTGCACGAGGCAGGGACCACCGACCTTCTGCCTGGGCAGCCACCTGGTGTTGCAGGACATCTGCCACCACAGCCAAGACTCCTGGAGCTGCAGGTAACATCAGCACAGAAGCAGCTCGGCAGAGCCGCCAGGACGAGAGGGAAGCACCAGCAAGACCAAAGCAAGCGCAGCAGCCTGACAGCAGCAGAGTCTGCTTCCTACCGCCTACCAAGGATGAGCTAGGGAAAAAAAAAATTGTTATGCTAATCATTTCCACAAAGGTAACGATCTCATTTGGTGCTGCTCCCTCAGCTTGCTGCAGCATAGCAGGGAAATATAAATAACATTAATGGCACCATCTCAGCAAGAGTCCAGGACTAACTCCTAGCCAGTCCAGCTAAACAAATCTCAAGCATCTGGATCCAGTGGAGATGAAGCCACAGGACAAATGGGGCAGACCAGCCTGCTGGGAGAGAGCAAGGCTCTGGTCCTCAGCACAGGAAGGTCACCTTCACTGGCACCACCACACTAGCCAAGTAACCAGCCTGAGCTTGTGGTCAGATCCTGGCTTGGAGGATCTCTGTGTGTACAGCCCTGTACCTCAGCCCATCTCTGGCCCAGGCTGGATGAAACACTGTGCCTGGGCAAACACCCCTTTAGCACTGTGTAGGTGCAGGTGAAGCACCAGCTACTCACTGCTCTGAAGTGCGGCATCAGGCTGGCAACTTCCAAGGTGCTCTGTATTTTTAGAAACAGTGGCTAGAAATCAATGGGAAAAACACGTGCAAGTTACGGAGAAGCAGCCACTAACCTCAGCTCAGTGGAGACTGCTCAGAGAGTGCATCGCACCACCGAGCCCCCCTCCCCTCCTGGTATGAGGAGAAATATTTTCACCGCCAAACCCACAAAGTCTAAATAAAGCAGCTAGTACTTAAATATATCAGCAGCACAACAGACAGCTCTGCTCTGGGAAAAACCTCAGCTCAGCAAGGGGCTGAGGTCCTGCTCTGAAACCTAAACAGTACTAGGGAAAGAGACAAAAATCACAACTACAAAATACTATTTCAAACAAACTGCATTTTGTCTCTTGAGCAAGGTGTCATGAGCACTTCACTTCCTACAGAAGGGACATCCACAGAATTTTCACATCCACACCCATGATGCTGCTTACCAAGACTGGACAGCCAGACCCCAGCCTGGCGGAGACCAGACCCCTACTAGCAGAGGTAGGCTCCTTGCTGCTCACCCGCTGTGCCCACAACTCCCCAGACACCTGGGACAACTGCCTTCTCTTCAGCTTGCAAATCTCTGTGTTCCCTTCCGAGATATTCCAGAAAAAGCAGTGCTGCTGCTGCCTGTCAATGCGATTTATTTGATCAGGGAAGTGAAGAAAAGTTTGCCCAGATCTGGAAAAATGTACCCTGGAAAATGCATCCAAAGCAATCTCCTACAAAACTGTGTAACTCCTCATGGTACAGTTGTTTCTTACATTCCACTGACCCATGGCAGTTGCTCCAGGATGTGAGTCTTGGCTCAAGCCTGACCCTGCAGCCTCTCATGCCTCCTCCTCTGTAGCAGCTTTCTGCTAAGTCCATTTCAGGGGTCAAGAGGGTGAGGACCAGTCTTTCCCAGGAGATGGTACTGAAATCTGTGCAGACATTAATCCACAGCTTTCCTGCACAGATGAGTTTGGATCTCCACACTTAGGTTTTCCTGCCCAGTCCTCACAAGGCTGCACTTTGTGCAGCAGTCACAGCACTGCACAGGTTGTGCCGTGTTCTCTGAAGCCCCAAGCCAAACCATTTCCTTTCAGTGCCATTGTGCTACATAATCTGAGATCTCCTCCGCAGGTTTCCAATGCCACGCTCTCCCTGACCACACAGTGACGTTATCCCGTGTTGCATGGCAGCACCTTGTACGACGGGTGGGAGACAGCACCTCTGTCCACTTGAAGAGCAGAAGCCAATGCAAGCTGAGTGTGCAGGGACCCACTAACACTGCTGTAAGAGGAAAGTTTAGGAATGCAATACACTCTGGTGGTAGCGTAACATCACTAAGAATAATAAAATAACTAAGTCTCTCAGGCTCTGTCTCCAAAGAGGCTCTTGGCAGGTTCAGATATAAAACTAATAAACCTTTCTCATAACTCAATCCTGAACAGCAGAAGGGTGCAAGCCGCCTCCAGTTTGAATTTTGATACCCACGCCTTCTCCCACACTCCTGAGGCTCCAAACATATCTGCCTTCCGCTTCCCCAGCAGCTGCTCTGCAGCTCCGGTGCCCAGGCATGCCAGCTCCAGGGGCATGCACACAGCTCCTGGCCAGGCCTGCGGTCACGCTGCCTTTGGAGATGCCCAAAAGGAGCAGATGTCCCCTCCAGCCCCAGGCAGGTGCAGCTGGTAAGCAAAGAATCCAATTTTTCTCTTTTGCCTCTTCCCCCTCCCAAGTTCTCTGGGTGCCAGGCTACAGCATTCGATGCTCTTTTTCACCCTCCACCCCCCATCAGACCAGCACCTGCGCTGCTCGTACAGAGAACGGCATCACTGCAGGGCTGGAGGAGGCTTCCTCTGTCCTGAGGCAATCTTCAAATCCTAACATTTTGCTTTTGATTGTTACAATTTTCAGATCTTCTATCATCTATTACATCCTCTTAATGAGACCTGCAGGGAGTTCAGACATCTGTTTGCTTAGTCCTTGAGTTCAGGAGTCAGTAGTTTCATGTGTCCCTCCACACTATCCAGCACCCCTTTCAGGTTGCTGGGCTTGGATGTGTTCTACCATTCTTTCCAATACTATTAGCATTTCTTGGGAAAACATGATTTTAGGCTTTAATTGTCTTTGATCCTTCTGTAATCAATTTTCTCAGGCCAGAAGTACCCAGTAAAAGGCGAGTTAGGAGGCAGAGGGGAGTGAATGAATTTGGAGTGGGACCAAGTGGACCGGAGTGAGGTCAGCTTTTCCAATTTCATTTTTTCCTTTAGCCATTTCATTTGCTGGGCAGCCTCCTTCTGCATCGCGGCTGTTGTTACCACACAAGACATTTATTCCTTGTCTGATGAATTAGGAAGTGCTTGAGCACTCCCTTGGACAGAGCAAAAGCAAGGAAAAAAAGATACCATCAGGAAATGGCACCGTCTCCTGCAGGGTCACCTTTTGCTCTTGTATCTGTGACCTGGAGCATCGGAGCTGAGGCAGCTCTGCGCCACCCGGAGCTGGGGCCGCAGGTGTTACGGCAAGTGTTATGCAAGGGCCACCCCCCTCCCTGCAGGTCTGGCTGCAGAGGGGCCTGACCCCGCAGGGCTTGGGTAAGCAGCAGCATCGAGACTGTACCATGCCAGTGTCAGGCTGCAAATCTGCCCTGTCACCACTGCCATACACCCACTGACAAGCAGGTACTCACAGCCTCTTCATCTGATGGATAGGCTGCTCTATCAGTCACCCCGGGCTTTCCCTAAAACCCTCACTGGCTTTCTGCAGGGAGCCCTAGAAAGCTGAGACAGTGTTCAGCGTCCTCTCCTGCCTTCGGTGCTACCGTGCCTGCCTCTGCTCCCCCTGTGCCATGTGGCTCAACTTTTTACTTGCTCTCACTCTTTCTGCCTCCCCTGCCTCCTGCGGGGTCAGTTTTGCCAGTGAGGGGCCTGCCCAAGCAGCACCCTGAGGGACCACTCTGCGCTGCGCTGCAGCCAGCTTGGGCCTGGGACACCTCTCGGCAGCTCGCGGTGAACCCGCTGCTGGTGCAGTCACCCCAGCTCCCCAGCTGCCAGCCCTGTCGTGGCTGCGCGCTTTGCCCTGCCTGAGGGACTGCAACAGGAGCGTTCCCCAGCAGATGCCCATCCCTGATGTGCTGGGGACAGTCACCCTCTTGAGATGGCTTTCTGCTGCCTTGCAGAAGCTGGGGGAGGTAGGTGCAAAGTAAAAGAGAGAAGGATTTAAGCAAGAGCTTAGTGAATCCATCTGTGCTGACATTCATCAGTGTCACTCCTTGGCTGCAAAAGCAATATTTATAAATCACGTTTCAAAACTGGCTACAAATTTGTACAAAGAAACAGATGGGCTGCTGATAGCAGTTTGTCACCACCGATACTTATATGGAGGAGTAGAGACAATTGCAAGAGGGGTGGAACACACGAGAGGAGGCCAAGTGGGGAGACAAAGGAGGATGCAGCAAGGGAACGCACCAGAGCAGAGGGTGAAGGTGAGGGCACCTAAGGTGCTCGATGGACTGGAGAAAGCCGAAGGAGAAACCAAAAGCAAGGAGATGGGACTAAAAACACAGACGGATTAGAAACGAGGGGTGCCTCCATCTGCACAAGCAGCCGCCTCCTCTTGCTGTGGAAGACAGCATCACTTGGCAATTGGGAGGGTCTCCAAACACCCTTGGAATAACCCTGTAGCAACAGATTTGTTTTCCCAAGAGCAGAAGGCGGGAGGCGATGCCAGCTTTTACTCATTTTATGCAGTGTTGTACCACATGTAGAGTTGTGGGATCGTTTTAGTACGAAGGATTACCCTGTACAACGAGAGCCTCGTCCCACTCAAGAGAGCAGCAGCTCAGAAGGAGACGGTGGCGTACAAGCCCATGTCCTGCCCCCTCCTGCCACACCAGCTCTCGGATCGCTGCTGCAGAACCCCAGCTGCACAAGCAGGGGCAATTCCCCGTCTGGAGCTGGGCAGCGGAGCAGCCCCTGCTGAGCTCCGGCCACCCATGGCCAGGTCCCTCCCGGCAGACAGGCAGGGATGGCTCTGGCATTGCAACCCAGCCATGGCAAACCCCGGCTCAGAGCTCACAGCACAGCCCCTTGGCACTTCTGGAAGGGTCCGGGGAGGGACGGACACCAGGATGTAACTCAGTGCACTCAAAATACGTTTTCCTAAAGTCCTTCAGAGAAGTGAAGGAAGTGAATTGCTGGGTGTGGAGCAAAATCTTGCAGAGGATTAAATCTCGCTTACACGATAAGAAGCAAAGGTCTTGCGAACAGCTGCCCAGTGAGTGCAGTGGGAGGGACTTGGGTCAGGGACAGCTGCGCTTTTTAGGTCACAAAGCAATATCAGTTCTTCTGTGATTATGTCTGAAGCCTTTTGCTGCAAGTTCCATTTTGACTATCCCTAATAATGCTGAACCAAACTGAGCAAGTAGCATCTTACAACAGCAGAAGGCTCCTCTGATAAGCCCAGAACAAACTAAATCAGACTTTTGACAGATGAAGCTGTAAAAACAGAGAAAAAAATGGTTTTAAAAAATCCTCAAAAACCAAAGAAATATTTCAGTGTGGTCTGCTGGCTTCATTTGGGTTGGCCGCTTTGACAAGTAAGTGCACGCCTGGATGGAGAAGATGTCAGCACCTGCAGTGGTCCCTGCTGTACCTACTGCTGCTGTCAGCACTTACGCTCACCCAAAACACCAGACAAAACTAGGAAGCAGACTGATAATTATGTTTCTAGATCGTTATCTTCCACACAAACACAGCCTGACCTTGCAGCCCGCAAAGCCAAGCAGCAGCCAGGGCTCAGCCAGCAAAACCTGCGCCACACCCACCAGTTGCAGCAGCAGGTGGGGATCAAGTCACGCAGATCAGATGCACTAAGAACCCCAGAGCTTCCCAGAGTCTTCCCAGATGCGCCCTGTCCAGCTGCACTTCCCAAAGGACAGGATGAACCTCAGGGAATGCAGAGGAACCACCATCTAACAGGGAATCCAGCTGTGCTGGCTGCATCCCAGATGATTTGCCACAGCTGGGGGCTGGCTGCTTCACAGCTCCCCTGCCTCCTAGGACTCTTGAGCTGCTCTGTTTCTTGGGGCCACAGGGCCTGCCCACCCACACGGTGGCCCTGGGATGATCTGTGCTCCAGGATTTACCTTGGAGAGGGTTAAAGCGTTAACGCTCAAAACAGAAGCATGTTCATCTGTAAATCCACATCATCTCATTGCCTGCGGGCAGGTTGGAGATTTTATATTGAGAAAGGAACCGAGAGCCTTAAAGATACCGAAGGCTAACCAGACGACACAAGAGGACCTTTGGCCCCGCCCGCAGCAGAGAAAAAAGCTGGTGGAGCCTCCCCGAGGAAATCCAAACTGCTGGCTGACCAGTCCCATCACTGCAGGTTGGCAAGGAGCCCTGCAGAGTGCCCAAAGTGTCCTCAGCTCCATCCGGCACAGATGGACCCTAAGCCCACAGCCTCACCTGCCTCCCCAGAGCTGCTCTGCCTGGAGGTTACAGGACTGGGAAAGATGCATCAGAGCTTACCCTTAATATCCAGTAGAGAAAAATGGTGGTTGTTGGTGGCTCCAGGAGCCAGTGTGAAGTAGAAACGATGGCCGCTCTGAGGCTCATCACGGTCCACGACGCTTATTGTGTGGATCAGCTGTGGGAAGAAAGCAGAGGTGAGCACCGGCCTTCGCTGCTCCTTCCATGGGCACCTCTGGCAGGGTCTGGCCCAGCAGAGCATCGCTGGCTTCTGCCACAGGGAGGGATCAGCCTTTGCCCCTGCAGATGGGCTTAGCTGTAGGACACCATAAAAGTGGTTCCCAGGGTGGCAGCAGCTGCACGGGAAGACGTTCAGGCAGAAGAAGGATGGACAGGCTGGTAGTGGTCCAGAGCGCTGCTCACAGCACAAGACTGCTGCAGGCACTGACGAGACCCAGGAGAAGGGCTGGGGGATACCCGCTACCTGGCCTGGCTTGGCATCCTCACACACAGCAGCTTCATAGGGGGTGGCAAGCTCAGGAGGATTGTCATTCACATCCAGGATACGGATACGGAGAGAGGCTCTCGACACCTGTGAGTGATTATCTGAAACAAAAAAAGCAACAGAGCTTCAGCAGGAAGTGCCATCTACTGCTGGTGGGGAGCAAACCCTCCTGCCTGTCTATCCAGAGGCCATTGCGGCAGCGCAGCTGCTGCCAGCGCAGGGGTGGGGCACGGCCCTGCCCCTCCGCCCGCCGACTCTATGGGCCCACCGAGGATCTCTCAGCCTCGCCACATCTGTGTTTCAGCAAAGAAACACAATCGCTGGGTTGTGTACCAAGAACTCCCAAAACACTGCTGTTCGCCTCACCTACCCCTGGAAAAGCTGAGCGGCCCTGAGTGAGTCCCCGCAAGAAGGCACAGCGACTGCTGCAGCCAGACAGCACCGAGAGGGGATGAGCAAATTCAGATGCGCCAGCATCGCACTCCGGCTCAGATCCTGCCCCAAGCTTACACCCATGGGGCCAACAGCAATGGCTGAAAGGTGAGCGGGGAGAGCTGGGACATGGAGCAGCTGGGATCCACCAGGAGCACAGGGCGGTAATGAAACTTGTCCCATGCCTCTCCACCATGCCGGTGCCATCAGGGCTGAATGGTCCCTGCTGAGGCATGAGGCTCCTGCCCTCGACCTGGGCGTTGCATACGGACACCAGTTTTTGTATTGCCAGCAGCAGCTTGAACTCAAACCTAACACCTTAAGCCAGCTGGCACTGGCGGGGGTCACAGGGCAAGATCTAGGGCAGCCCCCTCACATCTGCATGCACTGTCCTGTGCCTGGCACAGGCAGCGGTGCCAGGGGGCTCCCCTCTCTTGGGCTGCACTGGGCTTGCTCTGCACGCAGGACGGGAGTTACTTTTACAGTCCACGTGCTGCAAAGGCACATTGAGCCCTCACTATAAGAATTATAAATCACTCTGTAGAGCCCAATGTTTTCCGATGCACCACACGCGCTTCCAGAAACAAGAACTCCTTCATACCCCACCTCCTTTGTTTTACCCAGAGGCCACAACTGTGACAGACCCGATGTCTCACTCTTCGCTTGGACAGAAGCTCTGTGGCTGGTTTGTCTATAAAATTAATGCTAGCGCCCTCAGATCAGGTGGGGGAGAACCCAGGAGAGAGGAGATTTAGTGCTGCTCCATAATTAGCCAGGAACCTAAGCCCCATCCCCAGAGCTGTCTTCACCCTGTGCTCATGTTATCACTCCTTCTCACCCAGACCAGCTGCTCTGGTGATTAGATGGCTGTTTTTGGGGGAGGGAAGCAGAAGTCGTGACAAAAAGCCTGGAACCGTGCGTTATTTTAAAAGACACGTTGGTGCAGTGAAATAAACTGTGATTTCTTTTGCAGCGAGAGGAAGGGGGAGGCAGCGGGGCGGAAAGGGCACCTGGGGGAGGCAGAAGGATGTGCCTGATGTCACTAGGGCCACAAACAAGCAGAAGGAAAAAGTGTTCAATTCCTGCAAGAAGGATGACAGCATCTCATCACTCCCTCCTCATCTGGACAACTGTCCTTGCTGCTCAGCTCTGAAGCAAACTGGCATTGCCCTGGAGAACCTGCTGAGGGAAAGACTAAGAAAGGCAGAAAGGAAGGAGGAAGAGCCCAGGAGGAGGAAGAAGCCGGGACCTCCTTTCTAACTTCAAACCGAAGGAGTGATTTCTTCCCTGATGCCCGAGCCAGAGCCCATCCCAAACTCTCCCCAGGACCCTTTGACATGGTATGTGCCACAGAGGCTCTGTGGGACCAGGTTGGGACACCCAGGTGAGCCTGAGCACAGCCGCTTCCCTTTGAAATCACCCCTCACAGCCTCATCAGGGGAGATGCAATCAGTGTGTTTTCAGCTGGGTATAACCACAGGTCTGTCCTCTTCACCAGAGAGCAGCTGCCAGGAGCATTTTATGCTGTGCGCACAAGTAGGGTCATCCCTGCGCCACAGCACAGCGCCCAGGACCCCAAGCTGACCCCTCTGCCAGAGCCATAACCAACACCCCACTCCCCTGCGCACAGCTGTCCTTTCTAAATTCACCCTGTCATGAAAAAAAGCTCTCCTCTTGCCCCTTCCAAAATTGCTGAAGCCTGAGGCTCACGCTTACTCCTGGCTCAGTGACAGGGCTAAAATCTGACATCTCCAGGAGCACTAAGGTTAGAAATATAGCTGTTGCATTGTTGTCTGCTCCTCCAGTGAAGTACACGCTGGCTTCTCTTTACTTTGGCTGTACCATGATGCAGTTGAAGGCTCCTCAGGTGCTTTCTGTACCAATCTCCCTCTTGCTTTGTGCCAGTACTTGGATTTATATGTGGAAAATAAGAAAAAGGGCTGGGTCTATTTGAAAAAAGTTATCTCCAAAATCTCTGAAATATGTTTTCTGTATCTATGTGGCATAAACTGAATTTATGATGGTCAGAAGTGGGATTTAGCTTGTTAGGAGTGTATCTGTGATGAAAGTCATGATTCACCTAAGGCAGATTTCACACCAGAAGCTCTGACCTATGCTTCCTCTACACACACAGACACATGTGCACACACCTCTACACATGCTCCAGCACAGATGTCAGTGCTCAGCAGGAAGAGCAGGCAAGCGGGTGGACAAGGGCTGCCAGAAGGTACAGAAACATGCCCCTGACTTGCTCTGCCAAGTAGCACACACCAGGCCGAGCACGACTGGAGAGGAAAAAGTCATCTTCCATTGCAGCGTCTCTCCTCGGTATTCCAGCTCAGCTGACTGACATGCAAATTAGTTTAATTATTTCTTCTTCTAAAATAAATTATATTTTGCAGTGGTTGCAATATGTTGTGTCAGGCAAAATTACATTCAATATTTTTAAACTAATTGATGTCAGCCTTAAGAAAACCTGATTGACAGCAGTGAGGAAACTAGGCTGCTACCTAAATGCTTTCCTAAATTAAAATTAAACATGCTGTTTTTCTGCATTTCCTTCAGGAGTTGGAATACTATTAATCTGAAGAGACTGAGGAAAAAGACCACGGAAAATACAGAGAACAAGGGGGAGATGCTGGAGACACAGCCATGCAGTACATGAACTCCAGGCTGATGACTGGCAGCCGCCTCGGCCAACATGGGCTGGTTTATTTTGCTTATTTTGGAGCCGCTGGATCCTACTGGGGGTGGCAGCCAGAGCTCTGCCCATCACTCTCCCATCGCCACGTGCACTTTCCTCCCCATGACAAACAGCACAGCTCAGGACAAGCAGCGAGCGTGGGCTGGACCTCCTGTGCCAAGGCATTGCTGGGCAGGGGCAGGCAGTGCAGGGACAGGCAACATCCTGGATTTGGAGCAGAAAACGACAGTCCTGCTGCATGGTGACACTGAGGCCAAGCCTCAAACGCTCCAGACGAATCTTCAGCCACATCCCAAAGTATTTTTTCTTAATTTAAACCACGCAAGTAATCTGAACAAAACAATACTCTTGTCTTAACCATTCAGATGCAAAATACCAACAACTTACCCCTCCCCGGTTTCGGGGCAGCCTCTGCAGCACTGACACTGAGCAGCTCTGGGCAACTGCTCTCAAACGCTGGAAGCTTTGCAGCAGCAGCTCAGTGATGGAAAGAGACTACTTGGCCACTCCTGCCCTGGCAGGAAAGGAGGGGATCTGTGGCTATTGTTGCACTGGGATCCAGTTCTTACCCCACTAGACTCTCATACAAATGCACAATAAAGCACTTTGTGTGTTTACATCCAGAGCTCTCCCGCGAGCCTCCAGTGCAGAGGCACACATGCCACTTGCATGCCCACCTGTGCAGGCATCCACGCAGTGGTATCAAATGCAGCATGGCTGGGGTCTGAAGCACAGTTTGTGAAAGCTCAGAAGACCCTGGGCTGCTGCTTGTGGCTGCAGCTCCTGGTGAGTCGCAGCTCATGGACAGGCACAGGGTATGACCCAATTGAAAATTTTTACACTAGTAGGGAAGCCAGAAGAGACAGTGGTGGAATTTATTCCTCACTATTTCAGCAAGCTGGGAGAACAAAATGCAGATATAAGACTGAGATGGGCCACCCCAGCACCCACGCCATGGCTGTGAAGCACAGCATGGTTTGGAAGATGTCAG
Organism: Baryphthengus martii; assembly: GCA_013396935.1. Taxonomy (NCBI): domain Eukaryota; kingdom Metazoa; phylum Chordata; class Aves; order Coraciiformes; family Momotidae; genus Baryphthengus; species Baryphthengus martii. Next base: position 468,089 of record VWZK01007366.1, read on the forward strand.
CACAGCTGCCTGGCTGTGAAGCAGAGCACTGGCGGCAAGGACGAAGCAGGGGCATGCCAGGGTCATGGCTCTGTCGGACACAGGCAGCTACACCAGATGCTGGAGCTGAAAAAGTGGCTCCCAGCTGAGGGGCAGCAAAGTGGGAGCAGCAGTTAAGCCAAGCAACATATAAATGGCTCTCACCTCTCCCGAGTCCTGCCCAAACTCAGCAGCATGAGAGTCATTAAATTGCATCCAAACACAATGCTCTGATTAAAGCAAGTCTGCAGCAGGAAGATTTATCATCTCAATTACCAGCAGTGGACACAGTAGTCAAGGCCTCATCATTTTACATGAGCAAAGAGGAAAACAGGAAGAGAATCACTAATATTAGCCCAAGGAAGGTAAACAGCTTGTGAGGGAGATGAAGATTTATCACTGGAAACACTTGGCCTGGTCCCAGGCCAGATTTGCTGAACAACCCTGTGCTTCCTGCTGGCTGCCACATTGCAAGGCCAAACATTCTGCTGGTCACCAGCTGGCCAGGGCCACTTCCCCTGGGAAATGCCCATTCCCTGGGGAGATCTGCCCCTTGCTCCTCCCTGCAGAAGCCCAGACAGCCTCAGGTGCAGCCAGGCACCTGCTGCAGCTCTTTTTACTGCTCCTCAGGTGCAATATACTCGTGGGTTATCTGCAGGGGGCTGCACACCCCTGGGCAGGGTCTCTGCTGCAGCAGCACTGGGTCTGATGGGGCTCTCAACAGTGGGGGACAGTTCTGCTAGGGAGCTGCTGGAGCCTGAGAGACGGGCTGTCTGCAGGAACAAGGGCTGTCAGCGATGGCAAGCTGCCCACCAGCCAGTGCCTTCAACCCTTCCCAGGACAGTCCTGCCCGCAGGCAGCTTGGGCAGGCTGCGAGGAGCAAACCCCCGGAGCAACACACTGCAGACTGCATACCCAGGCACCAGGAAGTGAGGGGTCACAGCTTCCCACTAGCCTCAAGGATCTGGGGCACCAGGCATGAGCCTAGGCAGCAAGACGCATGGTGGGCTTGCTCCATTCCTCCTGCAAAGCTTGTATCTCACTCAGGAAAGAGGAAGAATATTCTACCACTGTACCACAGACCCCACAGCAGCAACTGCAACCTGCATGCTCATGGCAAACACTGCAGGGCTCTGCCACATGCCCCCCAGCACTGGACACCCGTGTGCTGCGAACTGCAGCACCAAGTGTGCCAAAATCAGTGCTGAGGCTCCCTCTGGCTTGTGCAGATCCCGCTGCACTGAGCACGGCCGATAGCTGCTGCATGGCCCCATGCCGAAACCCCTCTATCACTCAGAAGGCCATACCTTTACAACTGCCCTTTCCACCAGAGGATTCAGACATAAATTGTACTTTAAATTCGATATCAGTCATTAATATTTCATGATTACAAAACGTTAAGGATAATGTCACTGGGAGGAATGTCTGGGCAGTTAAAATGGATGAGTCAGAGCTCACCAATGGGAGAAGTCAGAGTGCTGAAGAGTCTCCTGTCTTTTGAAGCGATGCAGCCTGACAGGCTTCCCTGCCGGAGGGGAGCCACAGCATTTACTGACTCGCTCTGAAATCCTAACCGCCGTGTGTAAATATTGTGCTTCTGATTCTTGTCACCTCAAGTTTACTCTGGATGCTGAGTTGTGCTGCAGCGCCGTGATTCGCGCTCCCCTGCCCACCCCTGGCAGAGCCTCCCCACAGAGCCTCTGTCTGTGCCATGGCTCTGCAGCGGGTGACCCCAGCTCCAGTGCGGCCGGGCAGCTCTGGCACACCTGCTCATCCCTGCTCAATGCCAGGTGGGGCTCACAACAGCACTGCACCCACGGGGCACAGAGCCACCCCGGAGCTGCCAGAACGACAGCTGCCACCACAGCAGGACAGCCCCACAGCAAAAGCTGATCTCTGGGGCCCAGTCAGGCCCCAACACAGCTCCCTGAATGTGAGCAGTGTCTTCCTGCTCAAGAACAAGCAGAGAAACAAGAACCAGAACTCCTCAGGGGTGTCTTGAAGCGAAGACTGGGGAAGGCTCCTGCCCACAGACAAGTCTTGGCACACATCTGCAAGATGTCAAAAGGTGCTTTGCAGCCAAAGCAGCTCCCTGTACTAGCTGCTGTGGGGAGACAGAGCCCAGCAGGTCCCAGGCTGCCCTGGCAACTTCTGCATCCAAAATGCAGAAAACTCCAAAGAACACGGCGATGCCTTTCTGCTTCCCAGCACGGTGCCTGGCATTGAACTCCCTTCTGCATCTTCAGGCTCCGAAAAAAGAGCAACAAAGCACTCCCTGGGGCCCATGGGGCCAGGTCCACCTTCATGCATGGGGACCTGCAGAACCCATGAGTCAAGGCATTGTGCAAACATGACGGAGGGCAGCAGGGTGCCCAGGACAGTTTCCTACCCACAGCAGAACACCTGCAGGGAAGCAAAGCCTCCCTTTTGCTGCTGCAATTTTCATTGCTCAAGAGGACTTTATTCAGAGCTCTTTTGAGCAGCAGAACCCAAGTTTATTCCTTTCTTTCTTAACTAGGAAGAAAAGACAAACAGAACTTCTGCTGGAAGTGTCCACACAAGGCTCTGTCGCCCTGTCACGTGGAGGGAAGATAAACTCAGAAAACCTGCAGAGCCACTAAGCTGTTCCCTCCTGGCTCTCCCAGTTGGTTGTGAACAGATTCTGCAGTTACCGTAAATACAAGCTAAAGGGAAGCACAGCCAAAAGGGAAGGAAGGGACTATTGCCAAGGCTCTTGTGGAGGATCAGAAAGGAGCTAATTTTGGGAGAGGACAAAAAGAGCTTCCTCTCATCCTCTGCCTAAGACTTTTCCTGTTGGGTTGCAGGGCGAGGCCAGGCATCACAGCCAGAACAGCTTGGTGGCACCAACACTGGCACTACCACTGCTCCCTGTCCCCAGCACAGGGGCTTGGGGACACTCTGCCCCCTTCCCACTGTTTTTTCAAGCCTGCAGCCACACCAAGGGCAGAGAGACTGAGGACAAAGGGCATGGGAGGCATCCGCAGCCACAAACTCAGTGAGCAGGTACATCCCAATCACTGTGAGCCCCAGCAGAAGAGAGTGCTGGCAGCTATCTGTGCCACAGTGCTCCAATTGATGGGGCATCCACCCACAGCACGTGGCTGAACCAGGGGGATGCAAGCAATGTGAACACAGACCCCCCCCGGGAGCCCCAGAGCCACTCAGCAGGTGTGAATGCAGCGAGCGAGCGGCACAGGGATGACTGGCAGAGCTGGCGCAGAGATAACACAAATTTGATTAGTGTTCATCAAATACACTATTCGACCATGCTCCCTTGTTAATGCTTGAGTCAGGAACAGTATTTTTAGGTTGTCTAGGGAGATGTCAGACTCAGTGCTGCTGCCTTTTTTTTTTACTTCAGTGTTAATTAACACCCGCATCTTAGTCACCTCCACAGTGAACACACCCGTATTCCCCACTCTGTCCCAGTCTGGTCCAGCACAGACTCCTCCCACCTCACCTGCTTCCATCGCAAGGACAGTGATGTTGTGCCACCCTGCTGTCTCCCGGTCCAGGACCTTTCCTGTCACAATGGCACCTGTGTTGGCATCGATGTCAAAGATCCTCTCTGCATCTGTGCTGCGGTCGATGGCATACCTGAGACCAAGCAAAAGGAAAACTGAAACAGCTGGATGTGCCAAGCCCAACCTTGCCATCAGTCCCAGAAGTCTAGGGATCTAGCCCAACAGAATCTATATCACCACTCTTCCCTTTCCTCTGCTTCAGCATGGAACACAAAGACCACGTTTCTATCCAGTTGCAAATCCAGAGCCCTCAGGTAAAATTAAAGTGTGGTTTTTGAAGTGGAACTGAGCACAGACTGTGGACAAGGGGCAAAACCTGCTCTGATGGGAACCTTATGCTCAGGATAGACAAAGCAACATAGACATCATGGGCTGTAATTCCAGTCATGACTCTGGGAAGTTTCAAGACATACAGGTTCAGGAAACACACCAACCCAAACCAAAGGAGGGCACTCCTGCTTGAGGAGCCCACCTCACCTACCATCCTCTCTCCTGGTCCTGCCACGGCACTCAGCTAATTGAGACCTGGAGGACGGCATCCCATGGGCAGGCTGTGAGCCAGAGCTGCAGATAACCTGAACTGCAGCTACAGCAGTGACAAACAGCAAGGTCTTCTCTGAATCCAGACTGAACCTATGCAACTGAAACAAAAACGCTGGCAGCAGAGAGGTGGGCGGCGACCAGCATCCCCGCAACCGTAGCTCATAATCCCTGAGATTTGTCCTAGTTTGGCCTTCCCAGTTTCCCAGAAGGAGGTTGAAGAGCTCCTGCAGTTCCTACCAGTTTGACCCGCTCAGCAGAGACCTTTCACACATAGCTTTCATTCCTCCCCTTCAGCTGCTCCAGTGCTGCCCCAGCAGCCCCCTCTCTGGGTATCCCATCCACAGCCCACCTGCTCCCTGTGCCCTCTCTGGAGAGCACAACTCCCACCTCTTCCTGAATGACAATACCACTACTCACGAGAAGAATCAGAAGCACAGGCTTAGCCCGCGCCTTTGCCGTGACACCACAAGCCCATGCAGCCAGTCCCAGTGGCATGTCCTGCTTTTCCAGTCATTACACACTGAATACAGCAAGTCAACATTAAATCAGGGCACAATTAGACATGAGCTCCTTGGGGAAGGGACTGGAAAGGAAGCCCAATTCAGCTGAGGCCCTCAAGCACAGCTGTAACACAAATAACACACATCGCCACTGCAATCGGAATTAAGAATCCAGAAGGCCTACAAATCACAAACAATGCAGCGTAATGTTATTGTGTACAGCGTCTTTCATACACACTGCAGCCCAGAGTGCTTCACAGAATTAAATAAAAGACAGCAAAGAGTACAAAGGATAAATTACCAAAAGGAGGGCTGTGAATATATTAAAGCCTTCAGACATGTGTCCAACAACAGAAGGAAGATAAATGCAGGGACAAAGTAAACTGGAAAGCTGATGAGATGGGACAGTACTGAGACCGTGACAGACAAGGGGAGCAGAGCAGAGCAGGACAGGCTCTCGGCTAGAAGCCCATACAGGATGGTGGACATGCTCCATACGCTGCAGGGCACCTCTCTCAAGTGCTTGTGTCTCACCAGGCACAGTCCAGCTGTGGTCTGGGAGTTCCCATCATCCACATGGCTCACAGCTGAGGAACACCAGCTCACCCTCTGCATGCAAGGATGACCACTCTACAGAGGCATCGATGGGCTCCATGTCTTTGTGTCCCATGCTGTGGAGGGGAACCATCTGCAGATGAGATGGCCTCCTGAGGGGCAACTCTCCACAGAGCCAGGCAGCTCTAGCTCTGATGGAGGCACATACAAAGGAAATCCTACACTGTTTGAAGTGCTAAACAGTAACAGATTATACTCTCTAGCTCTCCTTTTCAGACAGACAGAAGAGTGAGAGAGGAAATACAACAGCACTTGCTTGTAGTTAAGGAAAATATTCAAGAATCACTAAATTGCATCTGTTCGAGTGCAGGTTCTGCACCTGTGTGGCCACCTTCCTCCCATCTAGAGGCAATGGGATCTGCCACACAACACCAGGCACAATCCAAGGCATCTCTGAACCAACTGCTAGGGACTTCCAGCCATCCTGCATTTTCTGCACCAATGCTCAGCTGGAAACAGAGCCTGTCCAGATACATAGCCAGCTCCAAAAGGGACAGTGACACTGTCTTGGTACATACTGCAGTCTCTCATCCACTCACTGCAACAGGAAAGGAGAGCTCTGCCCACTCTGACTTATACACTGCAGTCCAATGTACTGCTGGAAGGAGGAACAGAAACTGGGATGATATCACCTAATATCTCTTCAATAGCATAACTGATGCACTTGCATCACTGCTTCCATTGTTCTCCCACATCACCTGGCCTCCAGCACATCCTATCCTCCATTCCCCTTTTTAACACTGTGAAGAGGCCAAGATGGTACTTCACTCTCTACAGGCCTTCCCTGCTTCTAGGGTAAGCATGTGCCTGTTTTGTTCACATTCACGTCATTGCTGCATAAACAGAGATGTCTGCAAAAAAAATAGCTACACAGAAAAACCCGGTTAGTGATGGCAGACATCACTGAGCCTGGAAACATCTGACACTGGCTGCCTGCATGGCCAGAGGGCAGGAGGTTGGTAAGGAAGTGCTCTGTGTCATGCCACTGGTAATCTTCTCTTATGCTTCTAATTGTTTTGCTGCTAAGGTTGTCTTCTGTCACTCCCAAATTGTCTGCTGAGGACTGACTGCCCATACCCCATGGCGGGGCACAAAGCAGATCAGAAACCTGATCCCTTTGTCATCACTACTACAGAGCTGCCGCGTCCTCAACACTGTGCCAGGGGAAGGAGACAGAGCTCCGACTGTTGCCTGCATTTGCCACCAAAGCAGGGCTGAGTCTGCTTCTGCGCACTGCGATGTTGGAGGTGGCCTGTCGAGGGGCTCTGTTGCTCCCCATCTATGCAAAGCACCATGGAAGCTCTGGAGCACTAGGCTGGCATCAGAACCAGGGACAGAGGAGGTACAGGGATGCTCCCCACAAAGCCACAGCCACAACCCATTCAGAGCTGCAGATCAACCTGCTCCACACCACTCTGCACAACAGACCGCTCTTTCCAGGGCTTACAGTGAGCCCTGCGCTAGAGCAGCGAGGACAAGACATCATCCACTGCGCTCCGTTTGCACCACTTTGTGCACTATGATCTTTCCCAAGCAAAGTCTGTGCCGACCATCATAAGCCTCTTCACCTCTAGTAGTCCAGCTTCATATTCATCCATCCCACTGAAATCTGACGGTGCTTCTCACCTGGGAAGAGGTAGCAATTAATCCCTGGGTCCTCAGAGATCAGATGTACGCTCATTCCTCCTAGAGCTGGCTAGTGCTCCATACCCAGAGCTGCAGTCCCTGGCTCTTATTGGCATGCGGACCTTGTAATCCATTTTCCTCTCTTCCTGCTGGCACTGCCTGTTCGTTTGGATATTACAAGTGACTGTTTAATTTAGATGGCTTTCTTGGTGCTCATCTTCCTCGTGGATGTGTTTCTCAAGCAGTTTGTTTCACTTCACCCTCTGAATGCAACAAGGAGCACATTTTATGCCATGTGTTTTGTTAATAGGGAGCTTTTCAAACACTGTGTGAAAAGCTTTTTGTTGTGTTTGTTTATTCCTCCTCTCCCATTTGTGCTGAAGCAGGTTGTAGTTCTTGCTGTGCTGTTGGAGTCTATAAAATACCCGTGTCCAATGCGTGTCTCCAGATTTGGCAAATGCCAAACAAGAATATCTCCAAGAACCTTAAATCTCAAGCAACTTCTTCCCAGTTCTGATAAAGCCTAGAATGCAGACAATCAGAGCACAGGCTCCCACTGCAGAGACAAAAACAAAAGGCTCCCATACAAACAGCCTCAGATACACAGACAGTCTATCACTGTATTGCCTCATACAATGGCTCAGCTGAGAAAAATTGCACTACACCCAGGAAATGTACAGCTAAAGCCAAAAAGCCAACTGGAAACTAAATTCTTTCTGAAAAAAAAAAAATAAAAATGAATGGTTCCACTTTTGTTAGGCAGCAAACAAGGATGGAATAAAATTTAAAAAAGCCAGTTCTTTAGAAATCCATTTCCTGCCTGTAGCACTGTGGGTTCCGAGTTCCCCCTGAAGACACGTGCAGCCCCTCTGCCGTGCTGAACTTCAGCGCAACTCCCTGCTCCACAGCATCGGCACCACAGGAACTGAGTCCCTCTGAGCAGTCTCGAGCTGCTCTCACCCAGAGAGATGGAGTGCTCTTTGGGCATCTCTCCCACCTGGGAACGTGCTGCCAGAGGCTCTACATCCACATACAGCTGGGAAAGGGGCAGCGAGCACTGCCTCAGGGACACCTCCCAAGAACAGGGCCGTGAGACACCCCTTCAACCCACACATCTTCAAAACGCTGTGCAACCCAACCTAGCTCATCTGCAATGGATTAGTTCTCACCCCAAGTGGCCGGATCCTTGTGGGATGAGCAGATCACAGGAGGGCAGGGGAGCACGAGGCTGAAATGTGCCTCCAGCAGCTGCTTCAGGCTGGATGGTGCAGCAGGAGCTGCACAGCCCTGTGTTCCCCAGGCCAATGCACAAAGAGCCAAGGGCACCTCCTTTCCCATTTGGCTAAAAATACTTTCCAAACCTTGTTATTGGCAGCCTGGTGTCAGCAGGACCTGGAAACGCTGACAGAGTTGATTTTCACTCTTCTGTCTCTGGTAATCCTTGTTCTTTCCTGCCTCAAGGGGAGAGTACATCTCATTGTGACAGGAGGTTGTGGATCTCCCGTATTTAGAGGGCAGAGCCAGCACACAGACCAGAGTCCAGGAGACAGCAGCCACTGTAGAAGCACAGCTGTGTCTCTGCTCCCACCTCCAGCAGATGAGGATCAGGAAGTTAAAGGGATCCACTGAACTGCTGCAACTTGAAAGGGTTCATACTAACTTCAAGGAGCCAAGGATCAAATGCTGGTCATACTGTCAGGACCAGTGGCTCTCTAATGTATCAAAGGTGAAGTGCAAGTGCTGGCTCCTTGTAACTGTACTTTGGAGCAGCACACTCAAAATGCGAGGTGACTTACTGCCGTCTCCTGCTGATGGGTGAGCGTCACATCCTGGCAGGGTGCCGCAGGATGCTCGTGTTAATGTTTGTACACCACTTTGAAACTGCGAACAGCTGCCTATGTGGAAAAGTATTTTATTAAATTACCTGGCTAGCCAGAGGACAGGAAAACAGGAGAGATCCAACAGCACCTTCCTCCTGCACTGATGCTGCATCAGCATGACCAATATAAACCTGCATCTCCACTTGGTATGCACTGAAATGGCCAGGAAGGTTCACCCACTCACACTCCCTAGGAAAGCGCCAAGGGAGCATCACAGGTGTATGGAGCTGCCACTGCTCAGTAGGCTCTGCCAGAACAGAGGAGAACAAAGAGATGGGCAGATAGAGATCAAATGCCACAGGGGAGCATGTGGAATGCAGGATGAGCTCCCTGCCTGGGGATAGCTGGAGGGAGGACACATCTCAGTGTACCAACCCTGACAAGGGAAAACACATCGCAATTCCCAAGCTACAGCAAGTGCCTGGGAGTCCTGTTGCTTGGGCCCTGGTGCCTGAGCATGAGGCATTGTCTCGTCCGGCACTAAGCTCGCTCTAAGAGAGACACGTAGCAAAGTTTGAGCTCTAAACCTCTTGCTCCTGCAGAGAACTTGAATCTGCTTCTCTCTGCTTAAGTCATCATCACCTTCTGCACAGCAGTAGAAAGCCTCTCTCCACTGCTTTCTTTTGTTCTGTCTGCAAACAATGCAACAAGCTCCACAGGGAAGCAGCACAAAGAACAAGAAAGAAGAAGAATAAGAATAGTTTTGTCTCTGAGGCCCCTTTCCTACAATTACAGAACAGAAAATAAAATCTAGGTTCTGCAGCACTGCTAGAAACAGTCAAGTGGGAAAGCACATGCAGACACACACATACGTACACACGTAGAAAGGCTGTGCGCATCTGGAGAGCGCAAGCTAGCAGTCACATGCGTGGGGCGCGCCATGGAGAAATCAGACGTGCAGCCTGAATCGAGAGGGCAGCCACACAACAAGGTGAGCAGAAGTTCTTTGAGAACACGTCCGACAGGCAGCACTGACTGGTGCAAGGCTCACACACAGAGTTCCTGGAAGGCCAAGATTGGTTTCATTCACATTCATCCCAAAGACAACTCTCCACATCCAGCTTTGTGACACAATACACTCTGCTGGCTGCCAGGTATCGGTAGATGGCAGCTTTCCATGTGCCAATTATTTTCTGAGCTTTCTAAACACCTCAATCTTCATTTCCGTGAAGATCAGAAGATATCCCTCACCTCACCTTGAACCAGTTTGTTCCCAGTGGCTGCACAGCGCTGGAGCTCAGTACCCCAAGCAGCCACACAAGGACATCAACCTGAGCCCCACCCTCAACCACATCCCCATCTCTCTTGTGTTCCCGAAGCCCACCCCATCACTGCCCGGGATGAGCTCCCTACAGAGCTCTCAAAGGCTAAGCCACCTCTGCTCATTTGAAGTGAGCGGCTGTGCACGAGGTGCCTGCAGCCCTGCCATCACCTGGCAGGAGAACACACATTTCAAGGAAATTTTCCACATGTTGACGGTGTTTTTGAACACCAGCTTTCCAATCCAACTCTTAGTGACTCAGGCCAGTTGGCAGAGCCAGAAGGCTGCTTTGTGCCTTAGGTAATAACAATTTAACAAGGCAACAATCTCTTTAGCCACAAATTAAATGGAAATGAGAAATGTCCTGTGCAGATAAGCTGCTGCCTGGATTATGTCCCCTGCCCAAATATAAACTCCTCTGATCTTTGATGCCTATGCACACGCACGCACATAGAACCAAGCTATGGGTCTGCAACTCCCAAGCCTCACCTCATCTGTCATCCTTCATCGCTGCCCTCCTGCCATTTCTGGTCAGTTCCCTGGCCTGTGTCAGGCACTATTACAGACACCTCACTGTCAGCAGCAAGAACAAGCAAGCATCACCCAGCCCGCCATCCTGACACTCGCTCGCTATTCACAAAGCCATTGCTTGCCAGTGACATCCGTCATGTGTGAGATCGCTGCTCTTGCTGGTGCGCAGCCTGCCACTCACCTACCTTCTGACTGTCCCATAAGAAACACACATTTGGCCACACATGGAGCACTTGTCACCTTCACCCGCACCACCCCACCTCCTCTGCCATCACCTCCCCTCTGTCCCAGCCGTGTCCACAACCTGTCCCCAGCCACGCGTGTCCCTTGCCCATCACAGAAAGGAAGATGATGTGAGGTTTAGGTGGCTGCTTTACCGGACGGGATGGTTCGCTGTGTCTGGGTCAAGGGCGGTGACAACCCCCACGACAGAGCCAACGTGTGCATCCTCCTGGACCTCCATCAGGTTGGAAGGAGGACGGAACTCTGGGGGCTCATCAACATCCAGCACCGAGACTCGCACGATGGTCTGGTCCCGGAAGGTGCCCAAGTCCATGAACCGCGGGTCCACAAACTTGTTGAGGGCTTCCACCACGACAGTGTGCACTTTTTTTGACTCGTAGTCAAGAGGCTGAGACAACAGGAGAGGGTTAGCCATGCCCTGCCTGAGAAGCCCCCCACTGCCCCCTCCTCCACTGGAGACAACAGGGACACTAAAGCCACCATTCCACAGGCAGCGGGAGTCTGGGAGCTCATGCTCTGCCCTCCCACCAGCAGCAGCCACACCAAGGGGGGCAGGAGGAAGAGAAGCCTCCAGCCTGCTCCCACCAGGGTCCCCAGTGTGGCATCCAAGTTGTGCAGGGCACAAACAGCCAGGATTCACTGGGAAGACAGCATGTTGTGTGCTGCAAGCGAGCGGGTTTTGATCATTAATCACCCTGCTATCACTGCTACGGAGGAGGTGAGCTGAATGCAGCCACCTTGGCAAACAATCATTCTTTCTCGCCTGCATCAAGTATTTGTTTGATTGTTTTTGCCACCAAAAGGAGATACAGTCCAATTGCTGCTGGGTCAGGTACAGGAGTTAAGGGGCATATTTCTCCCCTAACAGGTGCCATGAACAGCAGTTGTAAGCAAGGCAGGGTCCTGGCACTTCTTTCCAGCCTTTCTTCCCAGACCCAGGGATGCATTTGGCCATTTGTTCATCCAGGTAGGACAGACAGGTCTCTCCCTGCACCTGCAGGCACAGAAATGCAACTTCTCCTGCTAGAGCAGCACTCGGAGAAGCATTTGTTTCAGCTCAAATGCAGCAGCAGGAGTTCCCAAAGATCTTCTAAGAGATCTGTGCCCTCCCTACCCAACCAGCTTTCCTCATCTCTCACCTTCTGTACCGTGATGACAGCCTCTTGGGTGTTGCTGTCTGTGGTGACTTTGAACATCTCCACCCCTTCCTCATCCTTCACCTGGTACGTCATGTCCGTGTTCTCCCCGACATCAGAGTCCTCTGCCTTCACCCTCCCGATGGCAGTGCCCACAGGCACAGTTTCAACGATGCTGAACTGATACATCTCTGGAGGAGAAAAAAGTACTGGAGTCACACCAGCGTCTCTAGCCCAGAAGCCCTACGAGTTGAAACATACCCCAGACAGAACAAAGGGCTAAGGGAAGATAACTAGGGAGCATTGATGTTTCATGGTATTGGGAGAAGCAAGGGCTGATTTCTCTGGGTGGACACTGCCCTGCAATCATTGTTCGCTGATTCTTTGCAGACTCAACCATTTCTAATTTCTAGGAGATGCTGCTAGAGTGCTAATCCTCCTCCAGCTGCAGCACCTTCTCTAGTCTGCCAGCCAGGCGCTGCTGGCCCTGGCAGCTGGTGTGCATTGCAGAGATTGCGTGGGGAGTGTCTCAGAATAGGCACAAGCGTAAGCCACAGGCCACTAGCAGTGACTTGCAAACAGAGCTGTCCAGGAACAATGCCGCTATCCGTGAGCTGGGCAGTGTCACCATGCCGTGTTGGGATAGAGCGTGCCAAGCTCTGACGCAGCAGCCAGGAGGGGCCAGGGCCAGTCCAGCAGCTGAGTCCCTATCCTAGCTCCCAGGAGACAACAGCACAACAGACCAGGCTGTTCTCTTCCAGTGCTGCTCAGAAAAGGGTCAGAAAAGCACCAGCTCTGTTCTCCCCGCTCCACAGCCCTGCACACTCCCAGGACTAGCACCAGCAGCAGTAGTCCTGTCTGGGACCCTGCACAGGCCTAGCCAGGGCAGCGGTCCCCCCACCATGCAGACCGGCAGGGACGCACTCAGATCCAGGCAAGGAGCTGTGCGTGCCACAGAACCCTGGTGCTGCTGCCCTGTAAGCAGCGTGAGCAGCTGGGCTGGTTCACCCTGTGGACATGTGCCAGGCTGTGCTGGGAGCTGAGCTTCCGTCCCACCACCCACAAGGGGCCAGGACCAGGACAAAGGCCCCCACTGCTGCCAGGACTTACTCTGAGGGAAGCGTGGTGGGTTGTCATTGACGTCAGTGACTACGATGGTGACCGTGGTGGATCCAGATAGGCCACCCAGCTGTCCTGCCATGTCTGTTGCACGGATCACCACCTCATAGCGGTCCTGTGTCTCACGGTCCAGGTCAGCCACAGCTGTCCGGATCACACCTGGAAACCAGCAGGACAGCATGAGCACAGGCAGGTTGCAGAGCATCTGCAGAGTCACAGGTTGAGGCTGGAAGGGGCTGCTGGAGGTTACTGAGCCCAAGTCCCAACTCTAAACATGATCAGTGAGATCTATCTCTCAGCCTCTCCACATATGGAAAGTGCTCCAATACCTCAATCTTCACGATCCTGCCCTGGACTCACTCCAGCATGCCCACATCTCTTATATTTAGCAGCCCAGAACTAGACATAGCACTCAGGTCATCTCACCAGTACAGAGAAAGGACGGGTCACCTCCCCTACATGCTGCTGGCCACCTGTGGCACAGGAGCACGTTGACAGCAACAACAACCAACATCTTCTGGGCCCTGGCACAAAGGGGAGCAAATCCTTTTGCGGTCTTCATGGAGATCATGTAAGCAAAAGCTGACTGAGTAGAAAAAAGGGCTCTAGAGAGAAGAACAAAGCTGAGGGGGTTGTCAGCCAGGTGGAAACATCCTGAAACCCCCACCTCATGAAGCCCAGGAAGGGCCACAGGCCCAACTTGATCCCAGCAAGTCCCTGCAGCCCATTCACAGGCGTATCGCATGAAAGGCTCCTGACTGCTGCTCCTGCTGTGGGCTGCCTGCAGTTCCAACAGGGTTAAACATCAGAGGAGATCTGTACTTCTCTCCAGGGAGGCCAGGAGCAGGTTGAAGGCTTGGTGGAGGCCAGAGGGACAGGAGAGGACTCGCTGAGATGCAGGGGCTGCACTGGGGCCAGCCTCAAGGTTTGCACAGAAAGGCTGCGCAGAACCCGGGCTGAGCCATGAAACCCCTTTGGCATAGATCTGCACAGCCCGCTTGTCCTTATCTGCTCGTGCAGGAGCCCTGCAGAAGGTGGGTGCTCCAGCCTCAGCTCCATTCCACAGGCCCCCCTGGAGGCTCCCCCTGGTTGATTTGGAGAATGAGGGGGGATCAAGTATATTTCCAAAAGTCTGTCTGCACAAACGCCCTCATTTTCAAGTGTCCCTCTCAGTTAAGGAGCCCAGATGACAGACATGCTCTGTGTTAGGGGCTGAGAATTCACCAGAGACCATAAAGCTTAACATACAGTATGTTGGTGTTCTTTATGAAACGAAGTCTCTTAAGAACAAGTGTTTATAGGTCTTCAGCAGTGATCTGGGCTTGGGAGAAATGACCGGGACTAAAGAATGAAGGAATGTAAATCAAGAGACAAAGAGTAGTAAAACCCAGAATACACTGAGAATGGCAGAAGTTACTATTTCTCTAGTCACCCAGGAGTGTTTCATTTACACGGAAACAAAGCAGAGAAGAAAAAAAGAAATGACTGTGCCCCGAGGTGGCACCAGGGGCACGCACAAATGCATATACAAGGTCATTAGCGGCACATTTCCAGTCTCACTAGACCAGCAACACCTCGCAACAGCTAAGAATCAGCTTAAAACCCCCCTCCAGCTCAGTTTAACATTCCCACAGATTTAGACATTATTTTTTTTTGTAATTGCTCTCTCTTCCAGGCTTTTCTGTTTAACTATGAGCTTTACCTCCTCCTACTGTGAACTGCAAAATCCATCTTTGCTTTTTTTCACCAGTAACTCCAGCTGCTGTTAGGGAAGATGCTGGAAGGGGGTTGCCTGGATGTGCGGTGGGGGTTCCCAGTGAGGAGGTCCAACCTACAGGGAACAAGGAGCTCCTCTCTTGCCAAGTGAACAGCAGAAACTCAGCCAGTAGCTCTCAGCAGCTTGCAAGACACTTGATGACAGGCAACAAAGTGAGCAATGGCAGAGCATCGCAGTCACCCAAGGCACTTGATTCCAGGCAGATGCTTCTGGGAAGCCTTCAGCCCATCTTGGGCATAGCGGAGGGAAGAGCTGGGTGCCAGTAGGCTGCAAGGAGACAAGGCCTCGAGGCTTCCAGGAATCAGCCCTCCACAGCCAGCAGGCAGCCAGTTTCCCTGTTCACATCTGTCTGGCGTGGCCTTGTGCACCCCCTGAGTGCAGCTGTGAGCAGTGGGCTCACAGCAAGGAGTCCCAGGCACTGTGGACTAAAGGCAGTCAGAAATGCCACAGAGTTGGGAGGATGAAATTCCACACCCCGCTCCTTGCATGACATTATGGGTGCAGAACCAGCTCACAACACTGCTCTAGGGACATATATCTCTCCTTGCTGTCTGAAACTAGCAATTATTCCAATGATTACCATTGTTAGGATTCATTATAAAGATACAACCACCATTTCAGATCCCTGCAGTTCCCCAGCCCTCATGGATAGGCACAATTCCACCCAGCTCCCCTTGCCCCTCTCATTTCAGTTCTGCAATTACCTGGGTTCCCACTGCCTTCAGCCCCGTGAACCGAGGAGGCTCTGTCTCACCCACCATCTCTCAAGCACTTCAGCATCTGCCTGTTTACACACTCAGGCAGCTCTCAGCCCTTCTATCGCTCCGAGGCCCAAGCTCCCAGCCAGCTTGAGGGTGAGACGCGGCAGAGAGCACCGCAGAATTTCTGCTAGGGAGCATGCAGCCCCTCCACGGGAAGGCAGCGGAGATTCACCCCGTGACAGTGCCCAGGGTTTGCACGCTGGCTCCCTCCTTTGTTCCCGGGTCTGTTCAGAGGGAGCCATTTGAACAGGAGTCCCACCCTACAGTGTCCAAAGGGGCTAAGGGAGCACTGAGAAGGGAGCTATGAATACTCCAAGCACACATCCCAACAAGAACTGAAGCCTCCCATCTGAGAGCAGGCAGGACTGGCCTTGAACTAGCACCCAGGGGTGCTCCAGGCTGGCCTCGGTGGTGCGCACAAGCCTCTCCTGCCACTCTGCTACGAATACAAAACCGTTATTTCTAGGCAAGCACTATCTCATTGAAATTTAAGCAATTTCGTTAATTAATGGGGTCTGAAGCATTTTATAATGAAAAAATGATTCATGTCAGCACAATAGTGATGAATTGGGATGAGAGGGGAAAAGCTCATGCATTCACCAAGGCTGTAATGACTTAACTGAGCTGCTCATAATGCTATAGCTCATAACATGCCACGCAAGATGGGAGAAAAGTGCTTAGGCGCTTCCCAGAACACCTCCAAGATGACCCATCCCAATGGTGAGAAAGTTCAGGCCAGTGGGCACATGCACAGCAGCGCAGACTAACAGCCCCAGCCAGCTCCAGTTATTCCAGTGGTAGAGGCAGACAAAATCTTTGTCTTTGGTGGAGGTACAGACTGCAAGGAGAAATCACCTCCTGTCAAGATGCCATTTGTCCAGTTCACCCCGGAAAAGTAAGGCCTGACGCAGATGAACTGCCCCACGCCCCAGGAGCCCCAGCCACTGAGAAAGCTGTTGCCCCTGAAGTCACACAGGCCGCACCAGGCTACTGCCCCAGTGTGGTTTTGTCTTGCAGGCTGAGGTACAACTTATCATTTCGTAGTGGCCTTGACAAACCAGGGTCTCCAAACGTACTCCGCATCAATTCCTTGAATGTGGCACTGTGAGTGCTGCCTTAAACATGCATGGCAGCAGAGTTGCATGGTCCCATCTCCTAGAGCCAGGAGAGTCTTTGCTCCCAAAACCTGACTCCCAGGGACTGCAAAAGCAGCAGCAGATGATGGTGGCAGACTTGTCCTCAGAGCACAGAGACAGAAGAGGCACAGATCTCTGCTGCCGTAGGTAGAACATGGGAAAGTCCTCACTGTCATCTCCCAAGATTCACCTTCTTTCCAGCCAGAACAACTGTCAAACTTTGTCCTTCCCAGACACTGCTAACAAATCAAGAACAACCTCCAGCTCACTCATCTCCCAAGTTCTTGTCAGCATCTGTTACCGTTGAATAATACAGAAAGGCAGTGGCAAACCCTCTGGTACGAGGCACATGTGGCTTTCCAGCATGATCCAGACTAATCAGTATAATTACCAGGAAAAGGGGACACTTAGAGCATCACAAAAATACTATTAAATCTGCTCATACAGCAGACACTCTTTGGATCATAAAAAACAAAGTAGGACAAAGCACTCAGCAGGTAACTGCCTTCCAGGAATCCCATCACTATGGCCTTTGCTCTGCTCTCAGATATTTCTAACTCAGATGTCCACATCCTCAGAGACCCTCTGGACAAGGCACCTTACAGCTGAGGGCAGTCAAGAACAACATACTCCCTGCCACGAAGTGCAAGGCCAGAAAGTCATGGAGTAACATATATGGATGTATCTTCAGAAGGTCCCTGGTCCAACTACAGCTCAAAGCAGGTCATCTTTGAAGGAGGATGAGATTACTTATGTGCATGTCCAGTCAGGTTTTGAGTATCTTCAAGGATGGAAACACCACTTTCATAGTGACAGGTCTTCTCTTCTTGCCATTTGTGTCTTTTTACTGTTGATGCCTTGTAAGAGCCTGGATCTGTCTTCTCTATCCCCTCCTGTTTAGCTGGATAAAATAGGTTCACTCCTTCCCGCAGCTTGGCCAGTTAAAGCAAATGTATCTCTACCTCAGTTCAGGGGTAGAACAGCACCTGCGAAATAGACCACAGATTCCTCACCTGGGTCCACACTCGCCTGCAGGGACATAGAAATACCAATGTATCTGCCAAGACACAAGCGCTGCTTGAGGTGCAAATCCTGAAGGAGGTCAGTCCACTACACGTGGGATCTTAGCCCCCAAAACCAGCACTTCATCCATCCTGCGTGCACAGGTCCCTTTCCTGTTCTTCAGCTCAGGACAATTTGGGAGGCAGAAGCTACAAATGGTCTGAGCAAAGTACTAGCCACAAGGAGGTTCATGGCTCTTAGGAAATAAGGTATAGTGCTGAGATCCAGAAATGGAAACTTTATGGTTGCATCAGCATAATCACAGAATGTTAGGGATTGGAAGGGACCTCGAAAGATCATCTAGTCCAATCCCCCTGCCAGAGCAGGAACCTAAATGACATCACACAGAAAGGCGTCCAGGCGGGTCTTGAATGTCTCCAGAGAAGGAGACTTCACAACCTCCCTGGGCAGCCTGTTCCAGTGCTCCGTCACCCTTACTGTAAAGAAGTTCCTTCTAAAGTTTAAGCGGAACCTCCTGTGCTCCAGCTTGCACCCATTACCCCTTGTCCTGTCATTGGGCATCACTGAGAAGAGCCCGACTCCATCCCCGTGACATTCGCCCTTAACATATTTATAAACATTAATGAGGTCTCCCCTCAGTCTCCTCTTCTCCAAGCTAAAGAGACCCAGCTCCCTCAGCCTTTCCTCATAAGGGAGATGCTCCACTCCCTTAATCATCATCAACCGAGGTAACTAAAGTTAATTGGGAAGGTGTAGAGTCACACAACTATTGTGGCTGAGAGGGATGCTGCAGCCTGCAGTTTTCTAATGTAGTACCTTTCACAGAGGGTGGCCAAGTCCTCTTCAAACCAGTGCACCCCATAACTCCTGGGGCAGCACCTGCAGAGACAGAGCTACTGTCACTGCTCAAAGGGGAGACTGAGCAGGGGCTTGTGCCTGGCTGGAATCAGCCTTGCCCACGGCAGCGCAGAGGCAGCAGTGCCCTGGAGGGAGGCACCACAGTGGCCTCCAGCACATGGGCAAGTACACTTACCCTTCTTTTAGCAGGTAAATCCCTCATCATTTAATATTAACTCCCACTGCACATCAGCAGATACATCCTAATTTCCTCAAGACGACCAAACACACAATTTGGTCCCCAGCCAGCTGAAGTTCCTGCATCAGCCTCTGAAGAGGGCTGTTAACACTCAACTAACAAGAGCAATCACCCTAAATAAACGTGGCTGCTCTGCAGGCTCATTACCCATGCTCAGAGTCCTTGTTCCCATGCGCAGCTTCTGGGATACGGCACAGACCTGCATAAACTCACGGGCACACACGCACACACCCATATCTGTTTCCAGGCACTGAGGAGCATGTTTAACAAACTGGCAAGAGTAGCGCAGAAACACGTGCTGCCTCCCACCACCACATCACACAAATCCAACAGCTCCTCCCCGAGCCTACCCTTGCCCAGGACCAGGGCTGCAGTCGGACTCCAAACAGGGCAAAGCTGACAGGTAAGGATGAAATGACTGCACACAAATAACCATAAGCTTCATCCCATCACGATGGCATGTCCTGTTCCTCCTGGCACGAGCACCTCTAAGCACTCACCAGTTAAGTCTCCAAATCAGGAGACAGGCTCTAGAACTCAGGAGCTGTTTTAAGTAACCATAAATGCCAGACTGCATTTCATGCGGCCTTCTGAGTCCTTCTTTTTCCTGCATAAAGGCAGAATTAAGGGCTTGAAGAACTGAAACTTTGTTTCAGTAGAAAGCAAGATCCCCGTGCACTCTCCTGAACTGACAAGATGGGCTTTTAAGGAAAGCACCAAATAACATGAGGCCTACAATGTTTCCACTGTGGTTGTTCTCTAGCAGTCAATATTCCTGCAAAGGGATGGACAAGACCACTGGGGCCAAGGGCACCAGGTTGTACCCCCCGTTCAGGTGCTGAATGTTTCCAGGTTTCCTCCCAAGGCAGGGACTGCAGGCAGCAGCGAGTGTCTGATCATGCCAGCCAGAGATGAGAAACGACATTACAAAAAACATGGGAAGAGACAAGAGCAGGCAGGCACAGCTGCCTGCCAAAGAAGAGATCTGCCCCAATAAATGTGAATAATCTGCAAAGGTACAGAGAATGCAGGGTGATAAAATGCAACATGAAAATTTGGCCTGCAAATTTAAATGCACACTGATTTCTTCTCCTCAGCTGAATGCACTGGGAGTCATGTACTCTGTACTGATCTTAGCTTTTGAAAAGGGTAAGCTAAAAGGATCTTGGTGAAGATAGGCTTCCTGGAGCTAGAATAGGACAAGACTCCCCACTTGTACACCAAGAAAGCCAGTCAGGGCCTTCAATGTGCGCAGCTAAGTTCTGGGACCTGATTTGGGGTACACAACACAAACCTGTACACCATTGCAGTGTCTGGAACTTAGTTCTTAGTGCCTGGTGGATATGAAAGAAAGAAAAGCTCACATGCCTCAGGTGCTCTTTTTCTTCACCATCATTCAACATTGTGGAAGCTGGAATCATTCTCTATGGACACCTCCTGGACACCAGTAAATGCCATGCTGCAGCTCCCACTATTCTAGTGGGGCCACTGAGCTGCTAATCTCTCTTCAAAAAGATGCCCAAGACACTGTGGGAATTCAGGGCTTATTGAGTAGTAGGACTTGGCATAGTTTGTCCAGGCTGTCCGGGTCTGCCTTGGAAAGGTCCATCAAATCCAGAATCCCAGCTGAATACTGCAGCATCAAAGTAACACCCAAGGACAGGAGACAAGCTAAGCAACTTACACACGGTCCTTATCCTGTGCTCAAGTGTGCAAATCACACTTGTGCAGATAACACTTTCGCTATGAAGGACAGTGCAAAAAGATCTGGTTTGTGAAGGCGAAGAAGAAAGAGAAAACCCCTGCTGGGCTTCAGTGGTATGCAGGTGTGCACACATGGACGCACAAGGAAAGCTGCAAAAGGAGGTCAAAATCCAAAAGGGAATGCAAATTGTTCTTCATTACCATATATTATAAGAAACGTAACATGTCAGGTTTTTATGGTTCTTTTTATGGCCATTAATAACAATGGTGGCTCTGAGAGTTATGCTGTTGCTATGGATAATTAAATCTTATGCTCCAGGCAGAAGCGGGGCCACCTCAGGCAGTCAGAGCAGGATTTCCATGTGGAGCACTAAAAACCCATTTGAGTGGAGTGGGAGCTTGGGTGGAGGTGCTGGTTCCTGGCCAGTACCACAGAGACACGATGAAGCCACATTGCCCTCAGCACCACCAGTCCTTTACCAATGTCCCCAGGCAGTGCGTCCGTGCAGGCTGGTGCTGACTGGGGGCACGCAGCACACACCAGGCATGAGGCCGCAGCAGTGTGGGACAGAATGGCAGCCGTGGTGAAAGCCACTGATGGCCTGAGCTGCATGGTGCGTTCCTGGAGCCTGCAGCTCAACATCACAAAGGAGTCTGCCCCAGTACCCGCTTCAGCAGACAGCTATTCTGGAAACCGACATGCTCAAGAGGGGCTGAGGATTCTTCTGCAGACTGTCAGCAGTTTTGCTTTTATGAATCACAAGGAACTGTAAATCAACACACCCCCTCCAGTACATGAAACAGCCAGCTTGAGAATTAAGACACAAAAAGTCAAGGAATCAAGAAGCCTGGATTCCCAGAGTGACATTAATTCTCACCACAGTCCCACAGGGCACATTTTAGTTTATGCTTTAATACAGAGCATTAGCGTTGTTGCCGGAAGCTGAGCCTCTGCATGTTCTGGCTTGTGCATTTTGCTCCCCCTGGTCCCTCTCCATTCTAGCAGCCAGGCTTCCGCTCACACAGAGCCATCTCAGATTAACAGAATCGCACATGTACCTGAGTTTTCAGGGTTTAGCCCACTGTTCATCCATCCCCCACTCCCTCAATAAAACAAAGTAAATCTGGGAGAGAAGCAAGCCCAGGTGCAGCAGCTTCTGGGCCAGGAGTGGGAACAGCCCCAAGCAGCTGCTGGCACTCTCCCCACTGCACCAGCCTGTCAAAAAATGGTGTTTTCTGCCGTGCACCCAGCTCTGCTGTCTGTGCTGAGGAGCTACCAAAGTGGAGCTCTCCCCAGAGCAGCTGGGGCTGGTGGCACAGACAGGGCTGGGGCTGGCTCGCCCAGGCACACAGCCCAGTTTCAGGAGGCACACGGTTTCAGGCACAGGCAGAGGCTCAGGCACACATACCTTCTGTACTCTCTCCTTAGGCCGGAGCCTCTGAACAAACTTCACTCTGACTTACATAAAAACAGCTGCAGAAGAGATCTATTGGCACAGACACAGGTCAGCCTGAAGGCCTCAGCACTTCAGTCCAGGGGTTGACTTCAGCCTGTGTCACTGTGGTTCAGCAACGGGGTGTGGGGAGGCCTCTGCAGTCCAGCTTTCCAACAAGAGCTGCAGCTACCCAGCTGCTTGTCCTTTGACAGTTTCTCATTAAACTGTGGGTACTTTAGTGCATGCTTTGCACTTTAAATACCTCTTATTAGCATTTGAGTGTCTTCCTTAGAAAGCTTGCAAGGCTCCCATTAAGGGTAATGAGAGTCACACTCCTGTGAGGCAACGAGAATATATACCTCAACATCTCCTGGTTATGATCTACTCTAACCAGTATGTCAGAGCATCATCTGCTAGGGATTTATTATAGAGGCATTTTACAACAGACTCTATTATAAGTTATTAAGGAATGGAGCAGCTTCTACCGTTCTTTCATTAAATATTAATAGAACATTTATAAACCAATCCTTAATTTAAAGTGCTACCTTTAATCAAAGCCCTGGTGATAACAATGCAGCCTTTGGTAAGGTCCCTCTGGTAGTACTTAAACCTTTCACACCGAGATCCTGTGTGCCTGCGGGTGCACTCCTGCCCTGGGCACAGAGGAGCTCTGGCTGCTGCTGGCACAGGCAGGGCATGCTGGGCTGGCAGCTGCAGGTCTTGCTGCAGGCACTGCCCCGAGCCTGGCAAGGCTGTCGAGCTTCCTCCTAGTAATGCCCGTGCATGGGTATCCCAGCACCAACGACCAAGCACAGAGGCACATGCCTGCTGACATGCAGCCACACTCTGACCAGATGTCGGACGTGTGGCCAAGGTCTGGTCTTCTGACGCCCCACACTGATGGGCCCAGCCCAGCTGAGTGCTGCTCACCTGTTTTACTGTCCACAGTGAAGTGTTGCTCACCCTCCAGCACACTGTAGACTACCCGGGCACTGCTCCCATATGTGGGGTCATCAGCATCAGATGCCATCACCTGCATCACAGAGGTGCCTGCAGCAGGGACAAGGAGGAAAACAAAGTCAGGGAGGAGGTGAAGAGCGCAATGCAAACCTCAGAGCCGGCAGCTGGCAGAATGGGAGAGCAGGGGCCGACACTAATCACTCGCACATGCTGATAGAGAGAACAGCTGGGTGCAAATGCAACATTGCTTCCCTCCAAAAGCCTGTGAGACAGGACTCCAGACACCGCTGCAAATGGCCCTTTCGGCCTGCAGAGTGGCGGGAGGGACAGGACCTGCTCTCCAGGAGATCACTGTTCTCAACAGCTGGGAGCTGTTCTCACAGATTTCTGCTGGACAATTTGGGAAGGAACTGCGGAAGAGATATCACCACAGCAGCCCCTTTCCTGTCAGCACTGAGCAACATGGTCACCTTCAGCCCATAGAGGGATCCCCCCCATCCAGGGCCTGATCCACACTGCAGCACCAAATCTCTGAAGCAGACAGACGTTCAAAGAGACAACAGCCATGGGAGAGGAAAGGCTTTCACTTGCCCAGAGCACCATGTCCTCATGCTCTACACGTAGCAGGGCAGGAAAACTATCAATTGGATAAAAGTCCATCAAATGCCTGCAATTACGTTATTGATTTTCAACACTGCCTCATTAAACTGGGTGCTTCGCTCCAACTGTCCCTGTGATGGCTTTAATCCGACATCATGTTCAATTTGACAAAAGCAGAACCCAGGACACAAGAACGAGGCCAGGAGTAAAGGGGCTCAGATCAACAGAGACAACAGAAGAGAGTAAGGGGGAGAAGCCTAGTCCTACCTACAGACACCTCTGAGAAAGGACATGGCGTGACCAAAGACCTTCAAGGACCATTATACTTCTAGCACCAGACTCAGAGCATCTGTGCCCCAGAGGTCAGGCACCAGCACCAGCCACCTCTCTGGTGGGATGAGGTGCAGGATGGGGAAAAGAGCCCTGAACTGCAGCCTCTGTTCCCACATCACAGTGGGCAGAAATGAAGCTGGAATCATCCAGATGGAGAATGAGGAGCTCTGGTCCCTGATGCCTTCTGCTACCCCTGTCAGGAGACTACAAACCCAGATCTCGCAGGCAAGCCAGGCAGCCAGGGCCCTGCTTCTGCAGCAGCCCAGTCTGGACTTGGGCAGGAGATGAGACCGTGGAGATAGTGCTGCTGCGAGCAGCTGGGATGCACATGTTTCCCCAGTCCAGTGGAAAGGGTGTTCACTGAAGAAAATGAGCAGTTACCATGGTTTCTTTTCGCCCTCCCTGCCTGCAGCTCTGCTGATAACATGAGAATCCCCTTCATCGCTCTTCAGCAACCAGCTAGTTCAAGTCAACTTATTCATGCTTTGCTGTCTCCAGTGAAGGTATGGTGCATCCCTGCCAGGCATATCTAGATTACACCACAGCAGCACTAGCTCCCTGCCTTGCAAACAACTGTTTAAGAAATACTATTGTTGCATTTCCTTGAAATGGTCTGGCCCAACCACTCAGCATCCTCTCTTAACCCCTACTTACCACTTTTCCACCCCTCTCTCTCCCTCTCTTTCAAGGTGAAGAGCAAAGGTCTTGAATTCCAATTTAACCTGGTCCCCTCCTCCTTCCTGCAGAGACATGCAGAGGAACAGAGGGTCTCACCCCTGCTCTGATGTTGGTCCCTGCTCTCCAAGCACAGCACTGCCCACAGCAAGTACAGCATGTACGAAGTTTTATTTAGTTTTCTGGCATGTGCCTTACCCATAAAAGATACAATAAAAAAAATCTGAACATCCATCACGTACTGTATAACCTACCTCCCACAATCAGGAAGCCTGAACTCATATCCAGAGAAACAATTAGACACATAAAACGAGATAAAGACCTCAGTTCCTCCTCTGGCCAGCTCACCCCACAGAACCCAAGGAAACCAACAATTCAAACACAAAAATTAACGAGTCAGAGTCCATCTCTTACTCTGCTGCTGCAAAGGTGTGATTTGGCACAGCAGCTCAAACAAATTGTTTTTCCTCCCTGAGGAAAGGAGGGCCAAGACCTTCTCTTCCCCCATTGCCCACAGTGGGGCCCAGAGCACCCAGCTGACCCAGTGCCCACAGGGCTGGCTGCAGGAGGGGACACAGAGCCTGCCTGCCAGCCACCCTCTGGCTCCAAAGGCCCTGCCTGGGCTCTCCCTGTTCTGCACCCTGAGCTGTCCTGGACACCTGCCAGGGACATCAGCCAGCCCTTGACTCCGCAAGGCTGAGCAGATTAATCTCCTCTGCTGTATCCAGCCGGGATCAGCAGCTCAGAAGGGCATCCAGCTCTGAAAGGTGCCTGGTGATGCCCCCGGGAGCTGGCAAGATCAAGGCGCTGTTTCTCTGCAAGGACCTGTCTTGCTGCAGCCCTAGGCACAGAGCAGCCCTGCTCAGCTGCCCTGCCACAGCACAGGGCATGACAAACAGCAGCTTGGCCCCGAGTAGTTGGCTTGGATGGTTGGGGCTCTGCAGAGCACCTTTGAAATACTAATGCAGACCTGTGCCGGTAGCCATCACCACCATCCTCACAGGACCCAGAGCCTCTGGGGTCAGTTTCAGCGACACTGGGGTGTGCCACCTGCCTGCACACAGAAGTCTAATGGCTCCAGAACACTCAATATATGCCACTCGCTTCAAGCACTAAAATGTCCAAGCACATTCAAGAGTAAAGAGGCCCTGCAGTGAACCCACAACCAAGCCAACAGGACCTGTCACTTCCTCAATGACAGAAGTACAGCCAGGTTCCAGGCTTAGAGCATCTTTCTGTGCAGATCCCGCTAGCCCCAGGACAGCATATGGTCATTTCAGATCTGCAGAATATAGAGGACCCTGAGGAGTGCTTTGTCATGCAAAGCCACATACCCTGGATTGATGCCAGAGTGCAGCACTCCCATCGAAAGGACCTAGTTTCTGTGGGGGTAGGGAGCAGATGAGAATTATAAACAATGCATTTACAGCTTTCATCTTGCCCCAACACATGCCATGGCTGATACATCCCAGAAACAAGCAGGCAGGACATCAGGGAAGCAAATGAAACAGAGAAGCTTAAAAATTACTGGAGCAGAATTTTGTTTCTTGCAATCTTGGGAACATCCTGACTTGGTAGAAAGCCAAAAACAACCCAGAGGAGAGTCACTGTAGAGTCCTCACACCCCGCAGGATGAGGCTAAGGAAGCTGACCTAGCTGTGATGGAATCACTCAAACACACAACTGTGGAAACATCCTTAGGGGCATCTGGCCAGAGAAACCCATTGCACAAGGTGCCCCAGCCCCTGGGGCACCAAGCAGGTAAATGTAGTGCCTTCGAGAGCTTGGGGTGTAAACCAAAATATTAAATTAAGGGAGCACATGTTCCCTGAGGGGCTTAGTACATGCAGACTGGATGAGAGGGTGCAGCAGGTGATGATAATGTCTGCAGGGCAGAGGACTCAGATCCTGCTCCATGACAGAGTGCAGTGCAGAAGGGAAGGGGTAGTCTCACCGAGGACCAACAGGCAGGGCAAGACCCAGCTGCTTGCTGCCCTAGCAGCTTCCAAATGCACACAAGTGTTTTGAGCAATTTCTGTCAAGGAAAAAAGATCAGACTGCCTGCAAGTGTTCTGGCTGCACGTTAAATGAAGTATTTTTCTCTGCTTCCAGTGGGGAGATTAACCAATTTCTTTTCACAATAATCATGCCTGCATTCAGCCAGCTTTGTGCTAGAGCCAGGGCTTGACCCCAAGTTTCTAGCTGTGCAGACAAACGATCTCTAATCTGGACTTGGTGCTATACAAAGAAATAAGGAGACCAAAACGTGCCAAGAGAGGAGTGATGTTCTGATGAGAGGCGGCACATTTCCTAGCACATCCCTCACTCCAAACAGCCCAGAGGTGAGCTCTGGGCTGCAAAACCCATGCTGTGCAAGCAACGGAGCTGTCCTGCAGAAGGCACCGAGTACTGGATTTGGGCTCATGCCTCTGTGCAGCAGACCTGCTAGGCAAACCTCAGGGAGCTCAGGAAGGGAACCCAAAACAGTTAATTTTAGCATCTCCTGGTACAAAGTGAAGCTCTTGCTGTTCCCAGGGTTAGCTCCAAGCATCACTTCTGCCCCTTACAAATCCTGGACTCTAGAACTACCTTCCCAACCATCTTGCATCTGCTATTTTGATCCATCAGATAGCAATGGTCACCCCTCCTCATGTCCCTCTGCAGAGGTTTACAGTGAGTCTGGACAAGTTCATGGAAGACAGACACTGAAGTTGACTAAACTCACAGAAACTACCCACAGATGAAGAAATCCCCAAGCTGAAACGGGTTGTCAGCTGGGAGAACATTAAGAGCATCATACATGCTGTGTCTGCTATTCCTCCTCCTATTTCACAAGTATCCACTTTGGACACTGTCAAGACAAGATCCTGGAACTGAGGCCTTTAGTCCACCCTCAGCTGCAGAGCCTCAAGTGGCATGGCTTCTTCCCCCACCCAGATGTGCTGCCCTGGCCCCAGTGCAGAGCAAGGGGCACATGTGTTGCAAAGCACTGCCAGCTACTCTTAGAGAGTTTGTGCAGTTCTCATTTGTTACTCCCTCTTAGACACTAGGAAATCAAATGACTTTCCCTCCCAATTAGCAGTCCTTCATTATGCAAATAATGTCCTTTGATCTGCTCCTGCTGTCACAGAGCAGATCTGACTGCATTTGTTTTATTCCTCTTTACGCCCCAGGAAGGTACCCACCTCTGGGAGCTGGGACTGTGCATTTGGCAGGGAATGAAGAACTGCATCTGATAGCTGTTGTGAATGAGAAGGAAAAAACCACCCACCTGGGCAGCTCCAAGTGAGGTCTGGGAAGTCACTTTTCAGGGTGAGCTGCAGAGCAAATGCTGTCAGAGCAGCAGAGAAGAGAAGGAATAACTCCCTGCAAACAAGATCCAGGCTGGAGAGTACCTGTGCCCCTGGGGTGGCCCCATTCCAGTTCCTTCCCCAGCGTAGCTGAACCAGAAACACTGGTGATCTGGGAAAACATCTGCACCCAAAGACTGCCGAGAGCAGGCACACTGGCCAGCAGGTCCCCAGGCTTTGACAGCGATGCATTAATAGACAATCCAAGCTCTACTCAAGCTGGCCAGCCTTCCTACCCCAGCCTGGCCAGAACTGAGGGTCACCCCCACCCACATTCAGGAAGGCAGTAAGGCACGCTCCCCATACACTCTGACAAAAACTCCCGTCAAGTCAAGGGGAGATGATCTGTCCAGCTCAGAGACAGCAAACATCACTACTGGTACCAACCACAACACAGCTGCACTTGGCCTTGATGCCACAAAAGGTGCATTCCCACACAAACAGGGCCTGGCAGAGTACTTCCCACAAGAAAGTCTTGAACTTTACATCCTTAGCTCAGGCAGCATCCCATGTCCTACATCCTCAGCCCTTTCTACAGCAGGTGGAGCTGAACTTCCAACACACCAGGTCCATGACCAGCTCCAACTCCCTGTGTCCACACCAAGGCCGCAGTGGAGGAGCGGGGCAGCTGCAAAGCCCAGAAGGTTGAGAAGAAAGCTACAGCCCGGGCTTGCCCGTTTATGCTTTTGCAGGATGCATCCATCCTGTCCTTTGCACTACCTGTTCATGGGCAAAGCACAAGTGAGCTGAGGGAGAACCAGGAGGGAGCTCAGGACTTGCAGCAGCCACACACGGGTACCCTCCTGCTTCATATTCATCCTGCAGCAGACCGTGCAGCAGCACAACTTGAACGTGCTGTGTGAGCCTCTCCCTGCCCCACCAGCTGGGCCACCTGCAGGCCTGGGCTGCCGCACAGGAGCCCTTACACTCCCTGGGGATGGCCAGGCTACAGAAAGCTCCAAGGCTGTTGCAGGCAGATGGACATCAGCCTGATAAGCAGAACAGGCTCTTGGCTCCAGCTCCCCTCTCCAAG
The DNA here is from genome assembly GCA_013396935.1 of Baryphthengus martii. Taxonomy (NCBI): domain Eukaryota; kingdom Metazoa; phylum Chordata; class Aves; order Coraciiformes; family Momotidae; genus Baryphthengus; species Baryphthengus martii. Next base: position 496,990 of record VWZK01007366.1, read on the forward strand.
CATGCAGCTTGGAAGCACAGCCCACGCTGTTCACAGCACTTCTCTTTACTTTTAAGTTCTGAGTATTTTAATTTGCAGGAATCGCCTCCTTTCATGTTGTGAAACCATGTTTCTTTCTCCCTCTGATCTCTAATTTCGCATAGAAACTGTCTCCTTTGATATGTCTTGTTCACATCAGTCTGATCAGGCAGCTCCATAATCGTTAGTGATTTTCAAAGAACTGGGATCCTTGTCTAATACTCAGAGTTGAGAATTCCTTCCTTTTTAAATGTTGTTCAAGCAAAATAGATTAATTTAATTTCTTTCTTCCCTTTGGGAACAGGATGCCTCCCTGCTTTGCTGCCCTCATGCTGTCTTTCATTTCTCCAGGAGCACATGGCTGTAGTTCAAGAGGTCACTCTCAGAATCGGGAAAATATTTTTGCAGGTAAATGGTAGAGAAAGGATCGCTTGAGATGCCTCAGGAGACCTTGTTCTCCACCAACAGAAATCCAGACAGCAGCAGCAACTCTGGTGTGGGCAATTCCTGCACATCTGTACCTGCTGAAGGCCACATGCCAGTCCCGCAATATGCTGCACTTTACCCATAGAGAGCCAGAGCTCTACCCTGAGGTAGCACAGCCTCAAGCACCATCCCCTGCACTCCACTCCCAGGGTGCCTCTCCAGCCGGACCTTCCCACATGGCATGACCCAGCAGCTTGGTTTGCCAAGCCTGTTGTGCAGCCCAGCCTTGCTCCCCTGACCCTGCCCGCCCCAAGCTCATTGCCTTCCAGTCGCTGTAACCTCCCACCGCCACTGACTCATCCTTTGGTGACAGTGTTGGGGACCTGCCTTATCTTTGATGTCAGCCAGCCTCTTGCCTGCTGTCTTCTATCTTGATGGAGCCTTTTGGAGAGCAGTGATTTATAGTTCCCTACCTGCAGCACTTGCCAGCTCACGCAGCCTGCTACACACTCCAGCTGGTCAATGGGGCAATAACAGATAGCCTGGCGTGGATGGGGAACAAGCAGCGTGACACTCTGGGCAGTGCAGCCAGCTAGTCACTCTCCCTGGGCTCGAGCAGTGCTCAGTGGCACGGTCCTCACCATCAGGCCGGTGCAGGGAGCAAGCACAGCAATGCTGCAGCTCATGCAGCATCCTCCCATACCCTTCCTGACATTCAGGTGAGCCCAGAGCTCACAGCCCTGCTCTGCCATCCCTAGGGGGATGGACTCACGCCATGTCCTGGCACACGTCCCAGCCTGGCCCTCTGGACTTCAGAGAGTCTGACCACCAATGGACTTCAAAGACGGGTGGTGGTAAGGGAGTGGGAAGGCTTACAGTAACATGGGGAAGCCAGACTTCTGTCACAGGGGACAAGAACTCCCCAGTCTCAGCCAGCAATGCCTGGGCCCTCTGAGGAAGGCTGGAAGCCAGTAAGAGAGGCTTGACAGTGCTGTGTGGGGACTCAAGGGGGTGTCTGGGCAGCCATGGGGCTCTGGAGAGCAGCAGAGCAGCATCCAGAGGATGGATGGCCCAAGGAGGGGCTGAGGCACAGCCAGCCAGAGAGAGAGAAACACCACTCAGGCTAACCTGAGCCACAGGCAGCCCGAATCCTTCGGCATGCAAGGGCTTAGTTGACCCCCCCTACCCCTGTCACTGTTTAGGAGTGAGGGGGCTCTGCCAAATCAGGGTGAGTGCACAGTACGCAACTGGCACTGCCACGACCTGTCTCCAGGGCACAGCTTAGGGCTGAGACTGAGCGCTCAGCCACAGCCTGGCAATCAGCTCAGAGGATTTATTCACTTGTTTTCCTTAAGCCACATTATTTATTTTTCCCTTTTGGCTCCCAAGCTCTGGTCTCAACCAGAATCCCTGGGATTTGCATGCAGTTTTTGCAGGGTGCAGCAGGCTCAAGCTCTGACAGAGAGAGGCACAGGTTTCTAAGCCCATCTCCTCCCACCCAGGAGACCTACCGATTGGGGACAGCTCAGCCACGCTTCCGATGTACGGCCCCTCCAGGAAGCGCGGCTCACTGTCATTGATGTCCTGCACCTTGATGATGAACTCCGACTCAGGCTCCAGTAGCTGGTCCGTCTGCCGGTCACGGGCCTGAGCTCGCAGTGTGTAGAAGGTTTTCTGCTCCCGGTCCAGGCGCTCGGTGGCATGGATATCACCTGTGATCTCATCGATGAGGAAGATAGTCCCTGCGCCCTCCCCGGAGATAGTGTACTTGATGGAGCCATCCCCCTCATCCGAGTCCGAATGGATCTGCCAGTGAAAGAGGGAGAGGGTTGGAGCAGGTTGGGGCCATGCTTGTGCCCCCATGGCTGAGACCACATTGGTGTGGAGCCCCCGCACAAGGTGCACATGGCCCCTGCATGATGCCCCCTGCTCCAAAAAAAGAGAGGCTTCCCTGTGGGCAAGAACCCAGGATCCTGGCAGTGTGGGGTCACCTCTCGAAGCTGCACAGCAGAGGGGGGTGAAAAGGCAGCTCCCCACCAGCATCTGTTCCCATCTACCCACTCAGCTGCCCAAAGCCCATCCTCATCCTCCTGCTCTGACCCAGCCACAGCCTCCCCTGCTTCCCAGGAAGTTGGTGCTGACAAGTCTCCCTGCCCTAGAAATCATGCACTTGCTGCACACCCGTATTGCGCTTACGTGGCAAGGTAACAGGGTGCAGGTCAACCCGTCTCGTCACAACTCAGAGCCCTGACTTGAGCAAAGCCTGCAGGAGAATGTGGCAAATCAGTCCCCTGTTCAGGGTTAAAAACAGACCCTGTGGAAGATGCTTTTGTAGCCAATCTCTGCTTCATTTTCTAATTAAGAAAGTATTTGAAATTAGGAAAAGAAAGGGTAAACAGCAGCTCCCCATGGACCAGAAGCCGACTGGAATCCAGACCAGACATTCAGAGATAATTCTATTGGTGGCATTAAACTGAGTTATGAGGTTTTTACAATCCAGCCACTTATGAGAAATCTATTAACAGTAACTGGACAAGCAAAATGCATCTTGACAGAGAGCAGCATGGGCATTAATTGAGACAATCCATAACGGGACAGGCCCCCGGAAAGGTTTCATCAGCTGCTTTCATTTGCTTCCTACAATTTCTGCTCAGAATCAGCAAAGTCACACGTGTTCCCCCCCAAAGAAAGAAAAAAAGCTGTCCATTAATCGACTAATGAAATATGAAAATGTTTATGGGCCATTCAATCTTCCAAACTGCAGTTCTATAATCCACCTTTCAGACATACAGCCCTACCAGCAAGAATTTATACCAGAGCTGCCTCTTTTTTATGACGCCTTCATTGTATTTGTCTTGTTAGATACAGTTTATATATTTATTTCAGGAGTGAGGGGCCCATGCATTAGACTATTCCATGCATTTTGCACAACATTCGCATATTACTGCCTACATGGAAACATCTCCCAAGGCCTGCCTGGGAAGGAGACCTTCACTCATCCAGTAAATTGGGCTGTGAGACCAGCAGCGCTCTGGGACCACTGTGGTGGCCTGGCCTCAGACCTGCTGGGGTAGCAGCTCAGGAAGTACCTGCAGGGATGGTCTGTCCTGGTCTGCAGGAGCATCCTGACCCAGTCATTCTGCTCCAGCCCTCCTCTCTGGCTTCTGGAGAGCTTGCTGAGCCCTCCACTTCATAACCCTCTCACTAATGTTCAGTGCTACTCTGTTAGTGATCAGGCTTTTTCAGAACAAAGATGGTGCACCTGGTCTGTACAGCACAAGTAACAGAATCCTACCTTTTTCTGCTGAACACCAAACTCGTGATTAATAATTAGGCCAAAGATAAACCACTAAGCATCTCTTCCCAGAATCGCACTGAGCTGTCACAGCACTCTCTTTACATATTTTTACTCATTGCTGACTGCTCCAAGCAGACACCAGCATCCCTGCAACTGGAATGCGAGGAAGAAAAATGGAGCCTGGACTCAAGGGGCTGTAGAGACTGATTTACAGGGGAAGATTAAAAGAGCTAAATCTGTGCTGCTTGGCTAAACAGCAATTAAAGGGGGAGGGCCAGATGACAGGCTACAGACACTGGAGGGAGACACGACAGGCAAAGATCACCTTGCAGAAATGCTTTCTCCTCACAGTGGGCAGGCGCAGGGAGCACTGCGCTCCGTGCTGGCCCGGGGACCCCTTTGCCACCAGGCACAGCAGGTGAGCAAAGCTGGGCAGCTCTGGCACGGTGCAGGCCTCGGGGCCCTGCTGCGCCTCCTCCAGCTCCCCACCCCAGGAACAGCCCAGGAGAAGAGGGAACCCCCTGCCTGCAGCTCAGCTCCTCCAGCCAAAGACAAGGGCACCTGCAGCAGCCAGAGTGCACTTGTGAGGTGGACAAAAAGCTGATCTGTTCAGTTTGTTAAAAAGAAAAATAGTTTCCTTGTCTTAAAAGGCTACAACCAGGAATTTCACAAAACCATTAATTACTTACTAATAATTAAATCAAAATTAAATGTGAACAGAGGTGCACATTCCTTATTAAAAGTAATTAAAGAGAAAGCATAGATATACAAATAAAAAATGACTCTGGGGCTGGAAAAGAAAGAAAATCAAATAAAACCTAACCCATAATAAAGGCGCACTCTGTTTGCTCCAACTCATAAAGCTCAAGTTCATCAATTTTCTTTAAATATTAGCAACTTAATTAAATCTTCTTTTTTCCCTTTAATCCTCTCCTCTATCTAAAATAGATCTGTCCACATGCAGAAGTTTGCAACTAGTGCTGACCCCATAATTCTATTTAAAAAACCCAAAGAAATCCACATCAAACTGACAGCAGCCTCAGGGGAAATTACAGTTCAGAAGAAGGATTAACTAGAGAACCCAGATTTTATGGAAATGGTATCAGCCCTTTCAAAAGCACATGTAGGTGTGCAAGAGGCATCCATGGAGGGTAAGCTCCAGCTACACTGCATGGAGCCACAGGTCCTCGTGTGGGAAGGCTCCTGGACCCACCAGCTGTGCCAGGGCAGCTGGCACACTGCCCTGGGAAGACGGGGGCCCTGGCTGCTCCAGGCCAGCACCACAGGGCACCCCAGCTTCTCCCAGTCCCTGGGAAAGGACTGGCCCCGGGTTGCATTCAGCCCTCGGGAGCAACCTTCCTAGGGAATGGTTTTCAGTGCGGGCTGGCTGTTTATTCTGAGCAGGGTGGGTGATGCGATGAATGACGTGGAAAGGGGCTGTAAAATGGGTCAGTTGTAGTTTCCCCAGTTCATTTTGGAGATGAGGCGGTTGCTAGGCTACCTCTGGAGCTTGACAGGGCCTGATGCTTTGAGTTGCTTCCCAGGGGAGCTGTGAATTAGCTGTAACTGCACAGAGCGCTGTGGCAGAGAAGTACAGCTTTGGAGTATGTGCTGAAATGGACACAAATCACCACTGAAATCCCAGCTGGACCCCAGCCAAGGAGCCCATTTTCAAGCCTCCTCCAGACTCATGACCAGACAACTGAGGCCATCAGACAGCCTTGCTGCATGAGCTCTTGGGCATTTTCCTTTGAGGAGAGCCCAAGTCTCCACAGGGGCAGCTCTTGCTGGCTTGCTGGTCCCAACAGTTGGCATTGCCTTCATCTGTATAGAAATAACACTCTTTCAACACTTGGGAGCCACAGAGCAGCTTCTTCACAGCTCCCAGAAAAGAACAAAGCCCAGCAACCCCAAGGCAAAATGCTCCTTTCAGCCTCAGTACACCAGGAGTGGTGGAAGAAGGTCCATGTTCAGCATCTCCACACCCCAGGAGGTCACACACTAAAGCAGCAAGTTCCCAAGGACAGATCCAGTCCTGCCCAGCAAGGTACTGTTATCTCTCAGCAGCTCCAGGTTTGCCACCAGTCCTCTCCACTGGGCATGTAAGCAATGACAAGAGCCGGGACAGCACAAGCAGCCACCCGCTTGCAGAGAGGGGAGCCTGCCAGAGAGGAATGGGGCTTTTCCAGCACCAGTGTGTTCCAGCGACCACACAATGCACTGGTTGCAAGCCCCAAACCTCACAGTACGTCTCCCCCGAAGTTCACCAGCTCCGCTGCCTGTGCAGAGCCCAGCAAGGTTCTGTCGCAGGGAGCAGCACAGTAACAATGCAGCTCCCAGCTGGCACTCAGAAGCACCCACAGTACAGGGCTCGTGGGCACAGGTCCTGGCAAACCCCTGAAAGGCACCATCACCAGTGCTGGTCCCCAGGGTCCCTCCAAGCCCTGCACACCAAGCACCTTCCACACCACACTGTGCAGGCCAGCCTGACATACATTAAATCCTACAACCACCTTGTTCTGGACACAAACAAGAGCAGGATTTTCATGCCACAGTTAAGAGTGGAACATCTCCTCTGCCCAGCCTCATCCTGCAGAGATAATTACTAGAAAACAGCCACTGTAGCCCTGCAGGTCCCAGGAGGGATCCACACGGAGGGGCCATGAAACAAAACCTAGCACATTATCCCCATGCTACAGGGCTACAGGACCAGGGATGGATCAGTTCAGGAAGTCAGGGTTGCACCTGTGGCATCAGCTGCTGGGACAAAGTGGCCTTTGGTGCTACAGCAGCACTTCAGCTCCCAAGACATGGCAGGGACCAGCAGGAGCAGATGCCAGTCCAGCCCGGCCTGCATATCTGCTCCAGCCCAGCAGGTCCTCCCATAGATAGGGTTGAGCCTTCCCCATTGCCCCCAAAACAGCCAGAGCTGCACCTCCTCTTGCATCCACCCCAAACATCACAGCGACCCAGCACATGACTGGAAGAACAGAGATGTGAATTTTGGCGTGCTCCTGCCCTATCATCTCATGAACCTCCCCACCCCAGCAGGGACGGCTCTCTGCAGAGAACTTCTCTAACCAGGCTCCCATGAGCAGGCCCTCGCTCCCCTGTCAGGCTCAGCCATGTTGCCAGCATGCCCTGCTCTGCCACTGCCTTGGTCAGCTCCATGGAGACACAGGGTTACCTTACCTTTCCCACATACAGCGGCTCTGTGCCCGTGTACTCCTCCACCACAAAGAATTGATTCCAGACCCAGCCACGTTTCACTCGCCCGCTGGCCAGCAGCGCAGGGTCCCCTGGCTGCCCTAGGCCTGGTCCCACCACAGCAGTGTGCATGGCCCAGGCCCCCAGCTCCTGGATGGTGCAGAACAGCAGCAGCATGGTCCACGAGAAGCCCTGCAGACCCTTCGCCATTGCACTCTAGGAGGCTGCATGAGCAGCAGCTTTTGGACAGGCAACCAGGATCCTTTAGGGAAGAGGAAGAGGAAAGTTCACACCAGCAGCGTAGGGCTCACCAGTCAATACAGAGCATCCCCATCTTCACCGCATGCCATGTCCTGCAGCTGGAGCGCACTCGTCCCAGCAGGATGGATCACATCTGTGACAAGAGGGGTCCTGGACCACCCGCTGCTGCTGCAGGAGCAGTCAGTGCTGGTGCCTTGCAGGCTGCTCCTGGGTCTCCAGAGAAGGGTCTGGCAGCTGGCATTTGTCTCCAGGGACAGAGCTGCACGGCTCCGTTCTCAGCTGCCGTCGGTCTTGCTGGGGAGCGAGATCACAGACAGCCTGCTGCCCACCCTGCCAGTGGGCAGGCAGCTCTGCAGCGGTGCGTGGGGCACGGGCATCCACAACCGTCATTCATGGGACGCGAAGGGAAGCTTTTCCATATATGGTTTCACCAAGGAGTTAACAGGATGAGCTGCTGTGGCCAACTTGGCTGCCTGTCCTGCGGTGGCCTTGGACTACTGTGCGAGGGGTCTGGCAGCGCAGGTACCTGTGCTGCTTCTGCAGTTCACAAGCCCGTGTGTAACATTCAGAGGGATGACATCCCAGCACCTGGTGAAGGGTCCTTTGCCCAGCTGATGCCTGTCACTTCCATCCTCTGATGGCTCACGCAGGGAGGTGCAAGGCAGGTGGCAGCATCCCCAGGAGCCTGAAAAAGGCCAAGGTGTCAATGCTGGTGTGAGAGCAGGGCTCCGTACCCCCCACCCTGTGCTGCCCCTGCAGCCTTGGTCAGCATCTCCCACCCTGCCCTGTCCCAGATGCCCCACAGCAGAGCCCAGCATTGCAGGTCCTGCTAGAGCAGGCATGAGGATGAGTGGAAAGAGGGACCATCCTGGACTAGATATCCATCTACTCCCCATAGAAGGGGAACTGGACTGTGCTCTGCACAGCCCCCCCATAGGCAGCTCCAGCAGTTCAGAGAAGGGGCGGCTCACAAGTACTTCCTTTATAGTTGCCATTCCTGTCATGTGACCACACCAACAGGACAGTTTCCTGAAGCATTCAGTGAGCTGCACTGTGATTTCTGCATTTGCCTGTCTGGACAAACGCTTTCTGAGAAACACGAGGCATTGGTGCCAGGCACCATCCTGTACCGCCTGTTCATGGCTCATGTAATGTGCACAATCTACTTGCACACACAGGCTGACTCATGTTCCATCCCATGTACAGCTAAGAGCACTCATACACACTGGTGTTCTCTTCTGTGCTTATTTGTACCTCATTTAGGGGTACACGTGTTTTCCCCTCCATGTACACGTTACATCCTACACACACATGCACATCAGCTGTAACCTGTGCAAGCCTTGTGCACTTCATGCTCCAAGGAGCACAAGGTCTCCAGTGTATTTTTATGTTAGCAGTCACAGTCCAGAAGCACTAACATTCCTCCCCATCCCTCTTCCCTGCCAGACTGTTTGTTATTAAGACATCTCCGTGCGAGTCACGTCAGCCTACTGGCAAAGGCACAACTCCCTCTTGCAGTCAGGCCTTCCCACACAGAAGCCATCCCTGCCACTGCTTCTGAAGCGCCAGCTACTCTTGCCAATCTAGTGGGAACCCCTTTCATCAACACATTTTACATTGGAGACTATAACTAGAGGAGTGAGATGACCTGTAGATGGGTGATGGACTGAGTTGTGCCTTTCCACTGTTAGAAGTCCACAGGGCCAAGTAACTGCAGCCTTCACCCATCAAACAGATACAACCTGCAGCAGACTTCAGAGCAAGACACCTCACAATGACAGCAATGGGACATGTACAAACGTGTCTTACGAGGCTTACATGGATATAGAGAAGACACGCATAAGATACGCCATACCACTGTCACAAACAGCATTGCTCTCTCTCACATATGGGAGATTTGTGGCTATTTTGGACTAAGTTCCCCAGACAGTGAGAGATGTCATTATGAACAGTACAAACTGCACGAGAGCAAGAGATCCAGGCCAGCATCCAGAGCAAACAGTGAGTGAGGAAAGAACATCCTAACCAGCATCTCTGCCCTTGGCACTCTGCAGCACTTTTGCAGGCAATGCCTCCAGATGTGGCCAAAGTCTGAGTACAAATGGGTTGTACCCAGTAAACACAACTGCCGGAAAGAGAACAAATAGTCCATTCACACATTCTCAAGGACTAGGATGTAAGCAGAGCCTTGGGAAGAGGTAGTCACCAGCTGCTGAAGTCTCCTACTCTGCCCACCCTGACACCCTCTCCTTGCCATCCAGGCTACTCCATGCTGGTTTATAAAGCCCTATCAGAGGCCTGACAGAGAAGGAATGCCACTACCACAGCACAGTTCTGCAATCACTGAAGACCTTCTGAACATGTAGGGAGGCTGAAAGAAAGCCAGTCCGACAGTGCCAATCCAGGCACTATGACTAACCTCAGCACCTGAGGGCCCTGGCCGAGGTGGCAGGCAGCCAGCCCGCTGCCCTGGCTGTCTCCAGCATGTAGCGCACAGGCAGCACCAACACCAGCTCCAGGAGGGCAGTAGGAGCCATTCTCATTCTCTTCATTCCAACAATTCACATGAGTGGTAGCTCCAAGCTGTCCATTTCCTCCATGACCTGACTACCTAAGCCATGGACTGAAGGCAGCCCTGTGTGCAGATAGGGATGGCACTGCTGAGCACACAGAAACAGGCACTGTGGCTTTTCTTTCAGCCCTACCAGAGTTGCAGCATATAAATCGCAGTGGCTAAATCCTAAACAGTATCAATGAACCAGTAAAGGCAAGAATTTAAATGCACACACTAAAGCAAGGCAGAGAAGAGGAAGCGAGGACGGAAGATGCCACAGTGGGTGAGCAGAGCACCAGCAGTGCTCCTCCTCAGCTGGTGGACAAGCTGGTCCACAGTTCCCAAGGCAACTCGCTCAGCCTTGTTGCATCTGAGCTCTCCACAGAGCAGCTACAGCCAGGGAGAGGAGGGTCCCACCGAGCAGCATGGGCTGGGCTGCCGTTGCTGTGGGAACAACAACCTTGTGTTTAGTCTTGGCCATTATGCTGCTTTTTACATTTAACAGATTTCTCATCTTACTGCTGAACTTAGGTCTGAACTAAGGTGGCTTCCTGGTGGCAGCCTCACATGTCCAACGTTCAGCTACACCCAGCTAAGCTGTTTGTGTGCTCTTCCTATGGGCAGCAGTGCAGGTGGTGTAATACAATTTGCCTCGATGCACCTCCAAGACCCTCTAGTCTCAGACTGCAAAGCCCATCTCTACAACCTATCGCAAGCTCCAGCCCTTAGTGCCCAGAGCCACCTAGAAACACTGACCCAGAGCACAGCTGTGGCAAAGCTCATTGCCACAAACTGAATTCTTCTTCTCTACCCATAAATTCTCAGCCTATTTCTCTTTCGTCACAGCTTCAGGCCACAGCTAGGGTGTGTGTCATGCCTCTTCCCAGTGTGCGCACCTTTCTGGCTGTCGCATCACAGACCTCTTCCAAAGGCAGCAGAACCAAGATCCCCAAGCCCTGCTTGTGCTCCCATAGCAGCCTGCAGGTGAAGTGAGCTGCAGCAAGATGCAAAGCATCCCAGGGCTGCAAAGCACCACAAAAGGTCCCGTGCGTAGGAACCAAGACTAGCGTATTTATTTCCCTGTTATCGAAGACCATTCACTAACAGCTGGAAGTGCCACTTCTCTCTGACACACATGAGCAGCAGAGCCGTAACTAACTAGTGGGAGATGCTGCTGCTGCACCAGCCTGCAGCACAGCATCCCTCGCCGGCAGCAGCACTGCAGGTGCTCGGCAGCGTGCCCCTGCCAGCCACGTGCCCAGGCACTGGGTGTGCCAGGCAGCGTTTGATGCACGTGGTGAAGCACCAGACGCTCAGACCGCTCTGAGCCCAGGGTGATGCCCTCTCTCCTGCTGCTCTGTCATCCTCACTTCCCAATTATCAGCACAACTCCCCGCCTCCCCTCCCCACAAGAGCTTGTGCAGTTTGTCGGCGTGTATTTGGCACAGCCATACTGTACATCGTGTTGACAGGAGAAATTACATCCTGAGCTTATGTTTTACACTGTGCTCTGTCAGAACTCACCGCAGCCCGGTGATCAGGACAAATTGAATAGCATGCCATCCGTGTCAATATTTATTTCATTTTATAAATGCGGGCTGATGCAGGGGAAAGCAGGCAGAGGGAAGGGGAAAACACAGGCAGGCAACAGCACACCAAGATAGCCCTGCTCAACACATCACAGTCCTACACTTTGAGACTGCACTATCGTCCAGTACAGCCACAGTCCCAGACTCAGGGCAGTAGTGCTCCAGGAGCCCTGGGAGGGGTGATCTCAAGCAGAGGCCAGGTTAGTGCCCTGGGAGCTCATGCCTGCAGCTCTACTGGAAGGGATGCCACATCGGTACTGCTCCTCCAAGATGAGCCTTTATAATCAGCAGAAAATGTCCAAGCCATGGGCTGGAGAAGCTAGCAGCCCATGGCTTGGACAGGTGCACCCTGCACTGGGTTAAAAACTGGCTGGATGACCGGTTACAGAGAGTGGTTGTGAATGGTGCCACATCCAGCTGGTGTCCGGTGACCAGTGGTGTCCCCCAGGGTTCAGTACTGGGCCCAGTCCTGTTCAACATCTTTATTGATGACCTGGATGAGGGGATTGAGTCTACCCTCCTGGCAGAGTTGCACAGACTGCCTGCATGCACATCACGACTGCTCTGTGTTTGGAATGTCCACAAGGATCCTACCAAAGCTGCTGAGGAGCTAGACGAGAAAGGTAGTGCTTGTGCCACCCTTGGTAGGGCAGTGCCACATAATGAATACCAAGCGAGTTCCCTAAAGCTTGGGCCTTCTCTTGCTTTTCCATGACATACCCACACCCCAAAGGACACCACGAAATGGAGACTGCAGCAGGAAGGTCACTGGTCAGAGACAACAGTTCAGTCCTGACCCCTACAGTCCTGGGCACAGCCCTCATTGCTCAGTCAGCTATCTGCAGAATGAGTTCAAACTGGGAGCATCAGTTACCTGGCTCCAGCACCATTACACAGCAAAGACAAGGAATGAGCAGACAGCAGCACAGCAGGGACAGGCTAGCAGTTGTTTCTGGCACTTGCATACAGAAGCCCAATCTCACAGCTGAAAACCGGGAGCTTGTGGACTCTCATGCTGCTGGACAATTGCTCACACTGTGCTCTCCACTGGCTTCTCAAGGGCAGACCATGCAATGACAAAGAGGGCTGGGGAAGAGCTGTGGTGCGCATCTGCCTTGTTCGTCTGGAGCTAGTATCTCTCACCATGGTCATGGGGAAGCCACGTCGGCCCAGCACTGTTCTGTCAGTTTTGGCACTGAGTGTAGCTACTACACAGTGAGGGTGGAAAGTGCAGCACGGGAAGATGCAAGAGATGGGTTGGGGATGTACGTAGAGCAGACACAGCCTTGTCAGTGGCATGCAGTGCTGCTTCCAACAGTCAGGACTACAGCATCTTTGGAGACGACCCAGGACAGGAGTCAGGTGGACAAAAGCTCCTGCTAGGCTTCCCCAGCAAGTAGTCAGACATGCCTTGCTGTTGGAGCAACAAGAAGAGCATAGCTTCACACCAGCTCCTTCCCAAGCCATGCAGGTCTATCTGGAGATCCTCACCATATAGCAGGTCAGACCTCCAGCACCAACCAGGCCTCTCCGTTCTCTGCTCAGCACCTCCTGATCCCAATGTGCCTTTACCTGAGAGCTCAAAGAGTGAGCACCAGCCCCAGCACCCCACGCACGTGCCAGTTGTGCCTGCTGAAAGTGAGCAGTTGAGGCCACGTGCGAGCACAATGGCAGCTCTGCAGACAACACTCACACCAGCTCAGAGTCTGCATCCACAGGGAGCCTACCTGCCTCACACTCAAGAGTGTGGGCGGCGTGACAGCCCAGCCTCAGACAGACCTTGCTGGGAGATGGGGCAGCAAAAAGCCTGCAATTACTTCAACAGCAATTCTTCTCTAGTACTGCCTACAGCGCAGCATGCCGTGTGTAACCACGTCTCCTCCTGTTAAACAGAATTCAAATCCACATAATGCTCCCTTTCCTGGGAAAAGGAATGGGCTGGCTGGAGTGTGTTTTCAGTATCTGTTGTAGGGAAGGTAATACAAGCATGGCAAGGCTGCTGCAAAGCTTTAAGATGGTTCATCATCTCCAGGCCTAGGGCTAAGACATGAACTCAGGCTCTCTGGAGCTCACTTTCTCTACTGGATATTGTAAGACAAGATGAGGCAACGATACTTTTTTCTTTTACGAACTTCTCCTCGGTATCTAGAGATGAGGGAGAAGGCAGTCTTGCCAGACATAAGATACTGTCAACTCCAGACCAGGCTACACAGCAAGTGTATTACACGCTGCCTCTGACAACATGCCTCAGTCCCACATCCACCCTGGACTACTACACCGAGGCCAAGCACCCACCTACATCACCATAACTTCCCACAGTTTTTTCATAGCATCCAAGAGGCACTTTATGATCACCTCTTTGGGCTGGACAATGGAATAGTCAGGGCATCCAGCCCTCGGCCCTACAGGGAGTGCTCTGCAGATTTAAAACATTTGGGACTAGCACCACAACTTGTGTGCTGCTCCAGTTCCCTCTGCACACAGCCACCACAAACAAGTGTCTTTGGCTAGAAGACATTAACATGGATTGCTAACACTGAGGATGCCAGCACTGATGACAGCAAAGGTGTGAGATGTCCACTCGCATCAAGATAGATTACGATCAGAGATACTGCACTGCAAGTTCCCATTCCATAGCAGATCCCATCAGTGACGTGGCATTTAAGGCCTAATGTTCTGATAAAACAAAGATGGGCCATGTGTCAGAACACTGTGGTGCCATGGAGCAACTGTAAGCTAGACAGGCTTTCACCACTGCAAGCTCTGGAACCCCCACAGCATCCCTTTGCTAAAATACATTCTGCAGGAAGCACACTATCTCAGTGTCCTTTCCAGAATCAAAACACATTTTGCCAGTCAAGTGGGAGATAGCTGCAGATACTGATCTGGGTGGCACGCAGCATCACAGTGTGTACAAATGCTGGAGATCAGTGGCCAAGGGATTCAATATTGTAGAGGCTTTTGAAAGAGGATATTTAAATTACTTTTCTTTTTATTTAGGCAGTGAAAGGCTTTTGTAACCACAGTTACTGGATGAACATATCCCAAGTGCAGGTCCAGACTGTGAAAGCAATGTTTGATAGCAATCTGCCTTTCAGCAAGTCTTCAGTCCTGATACAGAGCACAGAAGACAGACAGATACTGATAAAATCAAGTTCTCTCTGTAATGTCACCCTAGACTTAGCTTTGGAAACAGGGCAAAAAGCCCATTATACTTAGTAGAAGTTTAGTCATGTGTATTCTCAAAGGAAATCTCTGTGTTTCCTTGAAATTACCATCCTAGCAGTAGACATCTTTCTCTGCTTTTCTTCTCAGGCAAACCCGCACACAGTCCAGGTAAAGTTGTTTTTCCAGAGGAATTTCTACCTACACAATGCTCAGGACTGTATAACTAAACACTCATTTTCTCCCTTCTTTTTAAGTTGCTTTAAGTTTAATTATTTCCCCCTTTGATGCTGCCTTGAGAAATTCTAATAGAAGAGCTAAAGCAACTATTAGAGCAGGAGCTATTCACAACCTTTCAACTTCTCATGTTCAGTTACTTTCTGCTATCAGACACACCAGGAGGAACAGTATTAGTTAAAGCTCTCACACAAGCATTGTTTGGAAAAAAAAGTATTTTCAAAGTTCAGGAGATTTTTTTTCCTCCAAATCTTCTTTGGTCCAAATTTCAAAGAAATTTTAATTGCAAAGAAAATCTCAAAGCCTGCCTTAGGGAAGAGGGTTTTACAGCCATAACGGTCTCGCTCTGCAGCAATTTTTTTCCAAATATGGAATTTTCATGCCTTGTCTACATGAATACAATACTTCTAATCTGCCTTTAAAAACAATCTTTGAGAGGATGTGGAAGCACAGGCGTCTTCCCGTGGCGCTAGATACATACATGATTCCCTCTGCCCAGGCCTGGGGGAAACCACCTCCAAGCCAGGAAGGAACAGCACGGAGCCACCCTGCACCTAACACATCTGCAGGCTGGAGCACAGCCAGCCACATTGGGCAGAGCTGCAACAGCAAGGCCAGAACATCTGCACCATCCCCAGGCAAGGATCCAGCTGACGCAGCTCTCTGGAGGCTGTGACTAACCAGGCAGAGCAGTCGAGCTCCAGGACAAGCTGCTATCCCAGCTGAGCATGCAAGACCCTGCCTGAGTGCCAAGGAGGCAAGTCAGATAGATGGGAGAAAGCACATCGCGAGATTTCTGTCCCTGTCTAGAGCCTAGGAACTCCTTGACCACAGGGACAGCAGCCACTGCATAGTAATGCCATCTGTGGTTTCTGCTTTCACAATTTCACCCTCCAAGCTGCTTGCTGCAGCTATGCGTAACTAACTCAAGCATAACTCAGCCCAGGTTCATAGGAGCACTAATAGAAGGCTTTTTCCTCCTGCTTCCCTGAGAGGAAATCTCCCCAGCCAGCTCCAGAGGCAGAAGCCGCTGACACCTGAGTGACAATCCAGCACCAGCAGGCACTGGCCTCTTCATCCCTCTGCCGATTTGATGCAGCACTGAAGTCTGGATATCCAGCAGCTTAGGGCACACCAGCAGCACTGGCATAGCTGGACATAGACACTGGCACAGAGCAAAACACCTGCAGTGCAAGCTCCTGTTGTCACCCCACCAAGTCCCACACATCAGGAGTGCTGGCACCTGAGCCAATGGGAAAGAAGACAGATGCCAAGGGATGATTCAAGGGATCGATGGCAAGCCACTCTTTCCTGTGAACCTGACAAACTGCCTGAAGTGCCTGCAAAAAAAGCAAAACAAAGCACTTGAGCACTCAGCTCTGACAGGGCAGGGCTAGTCTTTCCTTTGCACTGGAAAGCTGTATGCTGCTGAGTACCATGTATGCTGGGACCCACCAATTGCTTCAGCAAGGAAAGAAAACACAACATATCTGTCCAGCTTCTCAAATGTTTATAAACAGAATCTTTAACAGAGGCAGAAGAATCTGAGTTGTCAACAGCTGAAGGAAGACAAGAAAAACACACAATAAAAAAAAAAACAAAAAGAAACAAACAAGAGATGAGACACAAAACTCCCAGCAAACAAAAAACAGAAACCTTGCTACCATGAGACCAAATCTGATATAAAAGTTGAAAGGGAAAAAATGAGTGCAGAAACTACCTGGCAGAAAATAACAAGGGACCCCGGGTTGAAAGCTAAATCCATAAACGACAAGAGATTATCTTAGTCAAGGGTATTGCAAGAAACTTCTGAAGAACTGCACTAAGCCAGTTCCAAACAGGAACCGAAAGTCAGTGTCAAACTGGCATCAACACCCAGGTGAAGCTGAAAGAGAGCATATGAAGTGGACCCAATCTCTAGCTGGGCAGGAGAATAAGGTGACATTGTTGCTACTCCGATGCCTGCCTGCCCACAGTGATGGACACTGACCCAGCAGCCAGGTGCCCTGCGCATCCCTGCCAACGCCTGGAACCACTGGCAGAGGGCAGAGAACCTTTGCCCCATAGGCCAAGGGTGAGTGGTGCAGGTTATGGGAAGATGCCTGCAGCCATCGCAGCATCTGTCACAGCTGCTGGGGTGTACAGAGTTCCCTCTGCTGCAGAGAGAAAGCTCCAGAGCTCACAGCAAGTTTTTAATTTTAGGATCTGGATAGAGAGCTGCATTGAAAGCAATCCCTGAGCAAATGCCCTGTATGGAGTCAGAAGTTGCACGCCAAATAGCCTCACATCTTTTATGCCCCACTACCTCATGAGAAGCCAAAAATGCTCCAAACAGCCGGGCAGAGAAGCCCCCAAATATTTGGCCAATGCATGAGTTATTTGTCATTCAATATTGTGTGATTACATGGAAAATTGAAGATGTTTACAGCTTTCTTGTCTGCAGCATTCTACCTCTTGTGAAAGTCTCTCCACATTCCTACAGAGAACAACAAGTGGGCACTAGGCAAAGCCAGAAGGGTTCAAAGAAACCTTCCTTCAATTTGCTGCTCAGGGTCCACGGTCAGGCTCAGACTCAGTCCTCTGGATAGATAAATACTAGGGCAGGCAAACATCGCTGTCAGGAAGGTCTTGCTGCTGCTTTCTCTTCTTCCCTACACATTGTAATCCTCTTGGCAATTTTATCCCTGTAAACTTCTCAGTCCTCATGATAGCAGGCACGTGACCCCTCTTCACAGGATGCATGAGACCAAAGGAGTCTTCCCGTGGCAGCTCACAGCACCAAGACAGCAGCATAGGATCACCCACACTGAAGCAGGGAGATTGCCAGAGAGGACAAGAGGGCTGTGAAAAGCTGGGCAAGACGTGAGAGAGCTGCACCACAGGTCTCATCTGCAGCTTTAGCAGTACTTTTTTTACAGCATAACAGGATAATCGAGTTGTGCACTGCCCAGATTACAAGCAGGCACCAACTATCTGTTGCAGGTACCTTAAGCCAAAAGCAGCCTCAAGAGGCAAATGGTTTCCTCAGCATGCGGGACAAGATCTGCGGCAATAAACAGCTGTCAGAAAGGTGGAAAAATGAGAGCAATTAGTCTCTTAAATGCCAGTTTCAGCCTGTTCTTTCATATTTAAAGCTGTTAGAATTTTCTTATTTTCAGGAGCCCATTAAATAAGAATTAGAAACAAGAAAATATAATGGATAAGAAAATTACTTCTGCAACAATATCCTGCCAAAATCCACTGCTTTGCACTCCTCAGCCACTCAGGCTACCTGACTTGCGTCTGTAGCAACCATGCAGCAGCTAGCCCACATCACCCCTAAACGCACAGTCATCACCATCAACTACCCCCTGAGCAGGCGGTGGGGTCAGGCTTTTCTGGCACATGGAAGAAGAGGCTCCAGCTTCAAACCCTCCTGCTCTACAGGAATTCCTGAGCAAACACACCGTGAGAAAGAAACCACAGAAATTCAGGAACCCACGCTGAATGTTCCGCAGTCTCATCCCCCAAACAAGAAGCAAATGTGCTTTGCCAAGATACAGCATTGCTCAGAAAAATCCACCACACTTTGCAGAAATCCCTGGTAGCTGAGTCTTCTAACACAGGTAGCACATTTTGTCCAAGTCTATTTGAAAGTCTGTGTCTCCAAGAGGAGCACAGCAAGAACTGAGCCACCACACACCCCTCAGGGCTGCCTCAGGCTATCACAGACCGGTTGGGTCCCTCCTTGGGTCCCCAAGGCTGCACTTTGAGTAGAAATAGGCCAGTAACAAGCAGGTGTTATTGAGAAAGAGCACCAAAGCTTCACAGACCCAAAATGGCCTCTGGGTGGTCACCTAAGTATAGAACAGTTCAAACCAAAACCCACCTCCCCCTAACAAAACACATCCAGGTGGAATTTGACCCTCATGCTGGGTCAGAGGCCTAACACACTAGAGCACATGGGCCAGGTTTCTACACAAGCAATCCTCATAGCACACTGCTCACCAAAGAGCTGTAGATAAAGGCTTTCTCCTGCCTGTAACAGAGTGAAAGATTATGACCTCCTTGTAGGCAACTTGCAGACAATAGCAATAGGCTAAATTTTGCATTTGATCATTAATGATAGATGCATTATTTGTTTGAAATTATTTGCTTCATTCTACTACCTACATCACCATTCCTAGCTTCTGATGATGCACAGCACTTGAGCCGTGTCCCAGGAGTCAGACCTATCCAGAGCAACACGAACCACGACTGCTGGCATCACACCTCAGCTGCATAAGGGCTATTCCACTCCCCAGGAAACCAGGCAGGTTTGCCAAAAGCTGCTCAATGTCTTGCAGATTCTACAAAGTCACATATACTCTGGATGGCCAATGTTTGGCACTCCTCCTGCACTCTGCCAGATGTCCAGAGGGAGCTGGTGAAACCAGCTATTGTTCCCCAAGGGCTGGCTTGGCAGATTCAAAAGAAACTGGCACAGCTCTCACACGCTCCTCTCGCCCCAAGCCCTCCTCATGCTCACAACCCAACCTCCCTGCTATAGGACAAAGTAAACATCACAAGTTTGTGCCAAACCCACCACCCAGGCCAGTGCTGGCCTAGCGCGCATGGTTGCACCCAGCAGTCCTCACTGACGCTGCCAGGGCAGTCTGTGAAGACAACCCACATGGAAAGTGGCCTCCCCCCAGAGCAGAGCATCCCTTTCTGCCTCTCCTTGCCACAGCCCTGAGCGTTTCACCTCTAGCCCTCCACGCACACAGCTGAAGGCAGAGGTGCCCTGATACTGCTGCTGTGCAAGCAAAAACCAAGCACCAGACAGAAGAGAGCAGAAACCCCTTTCCCCAGAAGGACAAGTTCTGTCAGGGATGGGGCTGGTCCCCCTGGAAATGGGGACCAGGAGGCTGTCTCCCCTGAGGCGTTGCATGGTAGAACAGCTACACATGGCTGCAGTACAGACAAAACTTCACTCAAATATAAAACCAGAAGCTTTCAGCATCCTGTCTGTAGAATCAAATTTTTATCTCTCTCCATGCCTGGTAAATTCTGTTCACAAAGAACAAGAAAGAAGGAAGTAAAAGCCTTAATAAATGCTGGAAGAGCAGGGAGCTCACACCAATTCCCAGCCCAGCGTAGCTCCTGGATAATCTAGGCAATAGTTTATTTTTCTCTCCAGTATCATTTTCCCAGCTTGATCTCTACTGTCGCAGTTTGATGGTTTCACCCCATTAGCCTTGCTTAAAAAAAGTGATCCCAGGACTGTGAGTGTTATTGCCCACATAAATCAGGAGGCTTTGAATACGGAGCACCTTTAAATAAACAGCTGATGGAAGTGAAGTTCCAGGATCATTATTAATAGCTTTTCATTTCTGAGTCTGCTGTGCTGTGACATTCTTTCCCAGCAGAAAGCCTCCGCTTCCTATCCCCAGTACATCTGATCCCATGAGTCCTCCAGTCAGAATGAATGACTGTACCTTTGTGTTAATTGCATAGCCCGTTCCACAAACTGAATACTAATATTAACTAGCAAGAAGAGGAGCGTTTGCAGACCAGGAGCAATGGGACAGTTCGAAGAGGAGTGTGCCAGCCCCTCTGTCTTCCCCTGGCACGGAGGTGAGGAGTGCTGGTCCTCTCATTTCCCCTTAAGCAAGGGCAGATCCTGGCTCTTCCAACACACACCAGTAAACGCTACAACAGGTGACAAGGTCCTGCTCCATTTCTGTGCTGTCTGCACAGGGAGCGTGCCCTGTACTGGCCAGACAGACATGGACTTTACCTACTCTGCCAGCTCCATCATGCTTCTCACGTACTCTCGACAAGCAGAATGATGCCTGACACTCTCTGCATTGCAAACAACTCCTGACTGGGTCCAAAGGGACACGGACCCTTGGAGAGGCAGCCACCACAGTGTAGCCCTGTCAGTACTTTTAGGTGCTGTTCAAAGACTTTACCTGGCCAGATCCAGTTTATTTTTCACTAGCATGCCTTGTCTAAGGAGGAAACTCTTTCCTCCTCCATCTTCAGCTATTAGGGTCTCTCTCAAGAGCTGCAGGCAGGTGCAGAGTAGTCCAGAACAGACAAGAGCTCTGAATGCCATGGGTAGATTTAAGGGCTGCAACAGCTAACACTTCAGAAAGGCAATCCTCCTATTCCCTTCTCCCAGGTGATGAGGCTGGGATGGGACCAGGCACCTCATCAAGAGGGACCATAGCCACCTGCTCTGGTAGTCCCCTGCTTTGCTGTCTCCTGCTGGTACAGACACACAGGTGCCCCCAGTCTGGATTCCCCAAAGCCTCATGCCTAGAACTCAAGCAGAGTTGCAAGTGCTGCTGCTGTGTCAGCAAATGATGTCATCCTCCAGGTTGGCGGCTCAGAAGAGAGACCAAGTTTCTCCTTGGCAAGGGTGTTCACGCTCTGCCCAAAGAAAGGAGATGGTCCTGCTGGCAGCCCATCCCAATGCAGCTGCATTGGTAAGGGCAAGCAAAAAGGCTCCACAGTGGCCAACGGTGCCCAGGAAAAGGCTGGCAGTGAGAGCTTCCCTGCTCTTTCTGCCCTTTATTACAGGGAGACAAGAACTGAGGGTCCCGCTGTTGCACCCCACCCTGTTTCATTTTACTGTTCCTGAGTAATGGCTCCATACACAGGTCATGCTGCTCAAAGACAACATACAGGGTAAGCAGACATGCCAAAGTGGCTCACGCTCCAGTGACCTTTGCTGTGTACAAATCAAAAAGGGCTGCAGACAGCAGTAAACCCCAGGAGCAGGTGATGACTTTTGGTTGTACTGCCCACTGCTTGCTCTTTCCCAAATCCAGTTCTCAGCAAGTAGATTTAGGACACAAGCACCAACACAGGCATAACAAAAGGTACAACTGTGGGAGAACCAAAGTCAAAGCAGGGATCAGAAAACTGCAGAGTATAGCTGAACAAAGCTGAAAGAGATCACTACAAATGGGATGTATATTTATTTGAGGACTTTAAGAGGAAAAAATTAGTGTTAAATCCGACTTCTGATTTCAAACTCCTTCCCTAGCTACAGCCTGAACCACCGAGATCATGATGGACTAGAACAGTAGAGCCACGTTCCTACGCTAAATCAACAAGAACACCCTAGGTTTCTGGATATGATTCTGCAAGTCAGATGAAGTACTAGTCTTCCCTCTGCAAGAAACTCCAACCGCTCTGCCAGATAACAGAAAAAAAAACCAATTCCTTCTCCAACCCCTCCAGTGTTGTATTTGCTGACTGTGGATCGGCATCCAGCAGCCACAAAGGACCTTTAAGCAAAGGAAATGTAGTGGGCACCGCATATGCAAAATACGGCAGCCTCAGTGTGTCACTAGAAACACTGCTTTCTAACCACCAGACTTCTGCATCCCCTTGAAGCAGCAGCTCTAAGCAGAGGCCAAATGTGCAAACTGCAGTTGAAAAGGAGAACATTGCTGAAAGCTCAAAGCACGTGAACACAGCAGACTAGAACAGAATCCACAAGCAGCTTCACTTTAACGTCACTACCAAACCAATGCACAATGAGGAAGGGACAGACCGGGAGCTTTGGGAACAACCACTCAGCTCAGCACAAGTGATAAAGGGAGATTAATTGTCCAGTTCCTCAATTAGACATAAGGGTTCAGGCCTCTGCTGTAAAATTCCAACAAACAAGACCAGCATCTTCAGTTCTGACATTCCAGGATGAACACAAGACACAGCGCGCAGTTTTGTACCGGTCGTATTTTACAATCAAGCCCTTTGCCTCTGCCAGTCCTGGCAACAGTGAGACTATGAGAATCCTCTCTTTCCAGCACACAGGCTTTGAAGAGTCTTTCCTGATGCATCTGCACAAAGCAGGGACCTTGGGGCCTTGTATGCAGGTTCTAATGTTATTATTATCAAAAAGAATAAAGAGGGACATGGTGAAGTAAGAGACAGCAAAGCAGCCCAGTGAATAAAGGGAGAAAGAGAGAGAGATTACAGTAGCAACAGGGAGGACAGAAAAGCCAATGGACAAAGTGCATGTGAAAGAATAGGGCTAAGGACTGATACGCATACACGTGAGCAAGTAGAACTGTGCTGGAACACGTGAGTATCCATGCATTCAGGAGGCGGCACGGAAACCCACACAGGCTGGTGCAGTCATGTGCAGCGTTGAGTCCTTCAGACCCACTGCACGCTTGCAGCCTTGCCCTGGTTCAGCAAGGGGCCTCCCCCAGAATGACCCAGTGCACACACTGGACTCTGTGACCTACTTCTCCCTGTCCAGCACACATCCCAACAGCAGCTCAGTACTGGTGAAAATGAAAGATCTTCACAATCGATAAACTGGAAAGCAGCTAGCTCTGAGTACTCTCACCAGGAGTGCCCACCCTCTCCCCAAAGCAGCTCCATGCTTGAGAAGGTGAGAACTGGTAGCACACATGTAGACACACCCCCATCTTCCCACATGCAAAAGTGGCTTTCTCTGGCTTTGTCATCCTCACACACCTTGTCCATCTGCATCCTGCGCTCTGTCACTACACTGCAGACCCTTGCTGTTTCTCCCCTTATTCCCTGGTTTGTTTCACTTCCTCCCTCTCTACACTCCTCCCTAGCTCGTTTGATGACAATCATATTAGATTTTTGATGTTTGATGACAATCATATTAGAACTCAGGCCCCAGAGTGCCTAGCACGTGCCCAAGCAGGAACGGGCCCATCCAGAGTCCACCATGCCCAACCCAAGCAGCCAGATGCAGAAGTGCCGAGATCCCAAATCGCATGTGCACCTTGACTCCAGCCATGCTGCACTAGTCCCCTGTGTGCTGCCACATCAGTGCCCAGGCCCCCAGCTCTCTTCGCACTACCAGTGGAGAACGCTGGACTGGCTGAAGCCAACCATGCTGAAGTCAACCAGGCGCACTGCAATGCAGACAAACATGCTCCTTTGTGCCTTCCTCTCCAAATAACTACCCTTCTCGGGCTGCCAGGCTTGCAGCAGCCTCAGGCAGAGTTTGGGCATTCAAAGCTAAGCAGAGTTCAGCCAAAAAGCCATTCTCCCCGCAGTGGACTTATGAGCCACGCACATCTCTTGCCACTCGCCTCTCCCATCAGACCTCACAGTGAAGTGACACCGAAACTCACACCTGAACATGCAGACACAGTGATTGAGAAACTGAATAACAAGACACAGCTGCTCTGAGCAGGGCTGATAGCAAACTTTTGAGAGGTTCAGGACTGAGCCAGACACAAGCACTGTGTCTGTGCAGTCCCCCATCATGGGGTACACCAAAAGCATAAGTTCGTGAGACATCTTTCCTCATCCTGGTGCACAGAGGCACAGATACACCTCATGCATGAAAACAAACTTATCAAACATTTCACACACCAGCTAGAAAAGGAGAAATAAAAACTGTCATTGCCATTTCTAAATATACTTGGGAGGCACCAGGTAGGACAGTGATGGACTAGATATAAAAAAAAAAGATAGAGATGAGTCTCAGTACCAGGCTTTAATCACTCACAAGGGAAATGCACGTGCCACCTTGTGGAAACCAGGGCAAGATGTTGTGTCCTACCTTTGCCTAAGTCCAGCTCAACTGTAGTTTAAAGGTAGGCTTTCCAGCCTGGTGCTTCATGGTCCTTCCCTCTCATTTCTATTTCACAGCAGCTTTTCACAACCAGGACGGTGTTTGGTATAAGCAACACAGACTCAGTTACAGAATTTCTGGCTCTAGGACAGCCTAAGGTTTGGAAAAGGCCTCCCTAAAAGCACCAAATCCGACTGGATCCTGTGCCCAGAAGTGAAGGGAGATGTTCAGCAGCACCTACAGCCCCAGAGCAGTCACAAGTCAGATCCTGTCCTTCCAGCCACCAGTGCTGATGGACTGAGGCTAATTTACACCAGCTGAGCTGGCAGCTCACTGCACACACACAGCCCCGCTCCAGAAGGCTTGCTTTCCAGCACTTAGTAGCTTCTCTAGCTTCCTGCAACAAAAACACACCGGCAGCATCACAGGCAGTGGCATGTCTCTGCCCAGGACAGTTTGAATGTCCCTTGTGCCACTAGATCCACAAGACAGAGGACACATCTCCCACTGCACAGCCCAGATCTAACAGAGGCTCCTGCCAGGCACCCCGCTACAGCATAGGCACCCCAAAGGGTGCACGATAAAAGGTGTTCAGCAGTCCCTGTACTGGGTCTGGCTGGGATGGAGTTAACTTGCTTCGTAGCAGCTCATAGGGTGCTGTGTTTTAGATATGTGACCAAAACAACACTGATAACACAGTAACATTTTAGCTATTGCTGAATAGTGTTTGCACAGTACCAAGGCCTTCTGTTTCTCACCATGTCCCCCCAGTAAATAGACTAGGCGTGCAGAAGATGTTGGGAGGGGGCACAACTGGGCAGATGACCCAAACTAAGCAAGGAGCTCTCCCATGCCATCTACATCATATTCAGCAATAAAAAGGGAGAGGAGGGAGCTCAGGGGGGTTAGCCACCTTGTGTTCAGGATCGGGCTGGGCATCAATCTACCCATGGAAGGCGGCAAGTGTTTGCAACCTTTGTTTTGCTTGCTTTCTGTTTTCTTCCACTTTTCCTTCATTTATTAAACCATTTTTATCTCAACCCCCAAGTTTTCTTGCTTTTACTCTTCCTTTCCACTTCCCTTGTCCCACTTGGGAGCAAGGGAATGAGCGTGCTGCTGAGCTGTTTACTGAGTTAACCCGCAGCGGTCCCATGACATGTGGCAGCACCACTGCCAGCCACCTTCACTGCCAGAGTAGAGGAAGTCTGACACCTGTTCCAAGTGCATTAACCAGAAAGCAGCAGCTATGGCAAACTGAGAAGCTGCCACTCTCTTTGCACAGGGCTTTGAGCCTGCAGTGCCATGACATGAGCTCACATACCCTATCCTGGGGCAGTCCAGGACTTACCAGCTCATCTGGCTGCCATCACCTCCCTGTGAAGCACCCCCTGCCCCCCAACTCTAATTCACCAAAGCATGTCAACACTCCAGGTGCAAAACCAGTACAGCCTGGACTCCCCTGCATCCCGCCTGATGGTTCCAGCATCCTTCCCAGTCAGACACGAGTCTCTCATTGCACAAAAATGTAAACAGCTTTTACAGACAAAATCCATAAATGCTCACCTGTGGTTGCTACTCCAGCTGAGGAGGGTTCAGTGCTTATATTTCACTTCATGTTTCAATTGCTTTGGGGTACCGAGGAAGTGAGCAGCAGCACCTGCCAGCACGAGGCAGTCCTCTGGGCAGGACTAATGATGCCAGACTTCACAACGCCAGCTCCAGCTCACAAGCTCTTGTGTGCCTTAGCTAATCCATTGCCAAGTCCTGGGCGAGGCAAAGCAAGGCCACGTCTACATCTGCAGGGTCAGCCATGTCCCTGGTCACTCACCCCACAGTCCGTGGAGTCTCACAGTTGCAGCCCTGGTTTGTTGCATGCCTGTAGCTTGTCCACTGCTCTCGCACTCATCTGACCAAGGCACGGGCATCAGCCTCTGCCATACCTGCCATGGAGGCTGCTCATGTCTCGTCCGGCCACCAGAAGCTGGGCCAGGTCAAACTCACTGGAGGGAAGAGCTTGGGTGGTAATGCAGAGAGGGGGAATTTGGGAAGGACATGGTCACTATTCAGCCTCAGTGAGAGAAGCTGAGCCATTGCCTGGTGGAGGATCCTCATTCTAATCTCATGTCTCACAGCACCTTTCAAATTAATTTGTTAATTGGCCGTGCATATGAAACGAGGATGCATGGCTCCCTCTGCCGGTATGCAGCCCGAGGAGGAGCCCCATGCCCTCTCTCCTCACCAAAAGTCAGGGAACAGCCAGATCCCTGCCCCTCACTGCCACCCTACAGCTGCTTCAGGTGCCAGTGGGCAGAGCTGACCTCGCACCTGAGTGGTGGGTGGACACCACCACAGCAAGTGCGAGGTGTGTCACGAGAAATTTGCCCATCTCCTGCACCGCAGTTCTCATGAGGATGCACAGCAAAGGTGCGTCCTGGCCTTCGGACAGTTATTACTGGAGCAGAAGCTTTCTTGGAAAAATATGATGCCACTGGGGAACAGCCCAGGAGGGCTGTAGCAAACAGGTGTTCAGCTGACTTTTAAAAGTTTAAGCAGGGATGTAATTTCTTAAGGACTGTGCTGATGCTCAGCTATTCCCACCTGCCTGCTACCAAAAGGTTCAGCTGTATTTCATAAGTGGGAAGGCAGCCAAGTTCAGAAAGCTGGCAAAGTCCCATTCCTGAAGGAACCCCTCACCTCTGTGTCCTCAACCTTCTAGGCTCCAGTGACAGAGGAAGCAATTTCCTCTCCCACACATGCACACACTGTCACCAACCACCACACGCCTTGTCAGGGCCATAAATACAAGGGAGAAAATACATTTTCACCTTGTTAAAAATGGAATAGTGAAAATCCAGAAGGATTCAAGGTCAAGGGTAATTGGAGCTTGGTAGCAAGTGGCAGGGGGGGAACAATGTCCTGTCCCAGGTTAAAAAGCTCATTTGCTGGCTTATAGCATCTGCCCACCTCAAACTGCTCCTCTCTAGAAAGGGTGACAGGGTGCTGGTTGTGGAGAGAAGGAAGTGCTCTGAGCGCAGGAGCCACTTTTAATGACAATGATTACTGGAGAAACAGCATTTTGGGGATTTGGGATTCCAGGAAGCAGCTGCAGTAGGAGCAGAGGGAGATAATCGCAGTGTAGCAGAGAGGCAAGGAAGCAGGAGTGGAGAAGGGAGTGCAGCACCTTCAGGCACACACAAGCTAATGTCTTGCACAGGGCTATACAGGGCGAACAGGCATCCCACAACAGAAAGAGGCTGCCAAAAGAAGGGTTTGGCCAAGGGCTCCCAGCACCCTTCTGTTCTGGGATGGCCAGACCAGCAGAATTTCTAAGCATCTAGAGCAGCCAAACCTTTATCTGTTCTTTCTGACTCAGGCCCACGTAGGTCTTAGACCCAGAGGAGCAACCTGCCCCACAGCCTGCGATCAGGAAGCCCGGGCTTCCCAGCCAGCTTACACCCTGCAAGCGACAGGCGAGTGAACAGCCAGGGAGGGCAATCCAGGCTCTCCCAGGGAAGGCAGCAGGGGACACTGAGGGGAACAGCCCCAGGACAGAACTCTGGTGGAGGACAGGTGCACCCAACTCCAATGCCTCTTGGGTAGGCACAGGACCTCAGGGCCTCCATAAGCTGGGATCCACCTGCACACAGCTCCTCAGTGCCAAGTCATAGGAAAGGGCAGCAATGGTCAGGAAGGAGGATCAGAGACAGAAGAGAGCCACCCACAGAGGCTGTGCCAAGTTCCCAGGTGCTGCTGCACACAGCACTCGGGGACATGGTTCCCCTGGCTGCCCCACTAGCCTGTGGCCACAGTGCACAGGGAGAGCTGCGTGCTGCAAGGTGCAGGATACAGCTTATCTGCAAGAACGAGCTCTCTCCTGCCAGACCAGTATCGGGACCACATCACACGCTCCTGGCTCTGACTCAGTTTTGCAATCAAAACCTCAGGGAAATGCCAACTTACCAAAGCAACGTTTAAATCCCATGCTTGCTCCTGCAGCTGCTGTTTCCAAATGTCTCACATTCTTCCTCTGCTGGGTATACACACCTTTCTCTATCCCTGTGCACACCACTACCTGCCTGTACCTATATTCACACACAGGCTTCTGCTAAAAGGAGTTCAAAGCTTTTGAGGCTCCATTTATTGCCCAAGATGTTTCTATGGCGACTCCCTTCACATCCCATCATTGGCTGCAGAAAGCTTCTGGTCATCAACAGCTTCAGGTGAGTTGAGGGCCTCAAGTTTCAAGTCACCTGCAGTTGTTAATGCCACCAGCTACAGTTAATTATGAAGAGATTAACAAAAACCCACCTGAAGTTGCAACAGTGAGTGGGGTCATGTCAGCAAGTAAAGAGGAGTGATCCCATATCTATCTCCTATTCCTTGGCATTCTCTGGAATACTGTAGCAGGGAGGGGCAACAAAGAGGTGGGAGAAATCTGCAAAAGTGTGCTGCACAAACCCAGTCAGGAACTCCCAGTTAGCAAGGCTCACACAACTGCTGCAGCCAGAGCACAGGACCACTGCACTCGATGCGGTGACTGACCCTGGCACGCTGCTCCCGAAACCAGGGGCAGGATGCTCTCAGCTCTGCTTGGTAAGCACCTGGACAAATGCTTCCCCAGGGCAGCCGTGGATCTGTGGCTGCTGCTGTCAAACAATAGGCCCAGTATCATCTCTGTTGCACGCACAGCTTCCATCATCAGATAGCCAGGGCCAAATTCAGCACAGGCAACAGCAGCCACAGAGCCTGTGAGGCAGGCAAGGCTACTCTGTTGTGGAACAGACCCTGCACACAACAGTTTGATAGTCGTGTTAATAGGCACTTTGCCTGGCGTCGCAGTCCTGCAGCATCTGAGCTAAGGCACAGCTCTCTCACAACAGATCTGAAATTAGGAAGCATAGCACTGAGTCAAAACTGAATGAGCCCTGTTGGACTTATTTTTCCAGGCTCATTGATGCACTGCCAGAGCCAGAGTGAGGGGCAAGGAAGTGAGTAAAAGCAGGGCAGCAGAATGGGGCACAGCACGCAGAGGGGAGGTGAGTGACATTTTCCTACAGACAAAACCAGGGCAAGACTGGGAATCCAGAGGAGTGCTGCCATTTGCTAAAAAACTGTCATTAGGTCGCAACGAGTATTATAACTTTTCCTTGTGTCTAATGAGCTATCTTAGGATGGGGCACCCAGCAGAAAGGTGACACTTTCTGAAAAGCAACTTGATTTGCAGCACTGCTTCTAGGTTTAGCAACAGTGAGTGATCCAGTCCAAACCAGCATAGGCTGCATTGCCTATGCTCAAGGGCACAACCACCCCCATTCTCAAGAACAATGCAGAGACCTCAGCTGAGCAGAGTCTGCCCTCCACCTTTTGTTCAGAGGCCTTACAGGACCTCTGGGGACAACTGCCCGAGAGAGCACCAAGGCTGTCTCTCTTGGTACTGGTGTGCCTACTCACCACCACAGCTGAGCATTGGCAGAGAGGCTGGGCCAGCTCAGTGAGGAGATGACAGAACAGGCACTCTGAAACCCAAAGTTTGAAGATAAAAGCCACGCCTACAGAGGCACAAACAACCCCAGATCAACTCCTGGACCGTGAACAGTCTCTCTACGTGCTCCCACCTCCTAGTAGTGTTGTGTAGCCCTGTTTGCCTTATGTGCATCAGGTAACGTTAACAGCAACAGGAGCTCTGCAGCTGCAGTGGGCTCCACACCTGGCTGCCAGCTACCGCATGCCAATGCCCACAGTGTCCCACAGGCTCTCAAAGTTAAAAAGAGGAGATGTCATAATACTGACAAGGAGCCAGAGACATCCATTTGCAGGGAGAACTCGAACCACACTGCAAGTGGATCAGAGGAACAGCATCACCGAGAAGATCCACAGCTTCTGTAGGAAAAGAAGGAACCTACACCCTCTGAAGGCATCCTGGCTGGCCTTGTGGAATTAGGGAAGACACAGATTGCTGAAGAACATGTTCACTTTTGCTACCCACACACTGCACTGTGGAACCAGCACTAAAGTGCCATCCAACAACTCCTCCCCAATGGGGGACTAGCTGCAGCACAAAAGACAATGAAAAGATAGAAAAATGAAGAAGACACAGAGCCAGACCAAAGTAAAGTCTGGACTAGTCTCTGAAAACAGGGCTGTTGCAAAGGATAAAACTTAAAATTACTGTAATGTGCTGTATTCCTTTTACAGATGTAGTAAATAATAAAAAGTGATGATTAAATGAAAAAGAAATTGTGAACTGGGAGGATGGGTCTCTGCAGGAGTTACCAGTAGGAGCGGAGAGCCCCTTCACTGGTCCCACTGAAGCACAAACCAACCCACAAACTGGATGCAACTGCAGGGCTGAGCAGGGCACCCAACCCACGCTAGATGAGTGCCTGAGTCCCAGTTCAAACCCCTCAAATGAGCTTCCCATATACCAGGTCTGCACGGGAGCAGGAAAGGCTGATAGGCAGCAATTTGCTGCCCAAACCCAGCCACAAAGACCCAGCTTTTCTGCTGGGGTGGAACAGAGACTCTGCTCCACAAACAACACGACTCTCAGGGACGTGCTGGCCTGAGCCCTGCAGATGCTAGAGCAGTGAAACCGAAGGGGCAGAGCTCTGCACCCTCAGCTGCTGCCCATAGCATAGCCACACACAGAGCACAAGAACAAGGTAAAACGGCGGAGCCCTGCTAGCTGTAGAGCAAGCAGCAGGCAGGTGCCAAGGGTGTGGGGCAGGACGAGCTCAGGGATACAACTGGCCAGAGGCAAAGCTTGTTACACCCCTACTCATCGACCACCCTTCTCTGCAAAGAAATGACGTGGAATAAACGGGTGGTAGAGACAAAAGGGATCCAGAGAACAGCAAGGTGCTGCTCACCATGTCCACCTACCACCTCAGGCAAGGAATCTTGTCGGGACTCACACCCACCTAATCCTAACATGTAATTTTTTTAAAATAGCAGATCACTCAAAATGGCCCATGCCTCCGGACACATATGGACTTATCTGCAGAGAAGTGTCATTGCCTGTAAACCAGAACACAGTTGCATAACCACACAGTTAAAAGCTAACGGCACAAACTCGCACATGGTTGTGTTCTGATGTAAAAGCACTGTTTAGCAACATGATGTCAAAAGAATACAAGTATCACCATACTATTTCTTCTTCAATATGTTTTTCTTTACTTTTCAAATATGGGCTTTCAATATATAAAAATAATTATTTATAAAATATGTAATTATACTTTGAAGGCATAACATCAGATCAAATTCCACCTAAAGTCCAGTTTTGTTTCAAAGCTTCCACGAACAATCTAATCCTTCCAATGAAATAAAGTCCATGGGTAGCAAACAATGATGCAAACAGATAAACATTCCCCTCACAATATTTGCAACCAAATTTTACTACTATAGGTGAGTGATTAGGAGCACAAAAGTAAAATTTGCTAGGAAAAAAGTCTGCTAGCTCAATATCATTTTCGAAGTGTAAAAAAACCAAAAAAGCTGATCAGACAATACGTACAACAAGCAGTAAATTATGCCCCTATTCTGAGAATCCTTACCCACAAGCAAGGAACTATGGATTTTAAAAACATGATATTGCATTTTAAATCATGAAAATACCATATTATTTGATATAGCACTAAGAAAAATAGGATTTTAACTGTTATTTTTAACTCATCAACAGCTTTTTTTTCTTTTTTTTTTTTTTTCTGGAGACCTGCTAGCTTCCTTTGAAAAAAGAGTTTTAAAATTGACCTTGTTTCAGTAGCCACTTCTCTGTCCTAGGTATGAAATCACCGTATCATATTATAAAGTGTCAATGCACCAAAAAGCAAAGGGCCTTTTTTTTAAGGCAGGAACAAAGCTAGTTCTTTTTACCTATAAAACAGCACCTACTTTTTCTTTCACAATTTCACAAATTTCAACATTGCATTAATTATTCAGCAACTAGCATTTCATACAGGGACCCAGCTTCACTGGCTCTGACCCCCACCTTACTGGAGCAGAGATGTACGTGACACAAAAGTCAGTACAGAATCTGGGCCAGCTTTTTCTGATTTCAGTGGGCTCTAAGCTGTGCTACACTCAGGGCACTGTCAACATTTTCAGAGATTTCATCAATGAGCAGCAGAACCAACCTTTGGCCTTGAACACAAACAAACACAGGATCAGTACAGAAAAACTGTTCCAGATTCTTGTTTCTATTTTCCCCTGCTATGTGATAGCCAAAGCCAGAGAAGCAATTTATTTTCAGCATTTGAAAACTGACGTACCGGGATCTTGATCCCCAACCCTGATAATTGTTTGCTGCAAATACTCCTTACCCAGTGCTGATGAAAGAGGTGGAGAGCATCCACCAGTCTCATAAAGGAAAAACTTGCAAAGCCTGGGCTCTACCTGAGCCGGGCATAGGATGTACAAGCAGAGAGACTGCAGGCTTCAGCCATTCTCTGAACATCAGGTACTCTGAAGAGATGGAAACAGGACCCAAAGAAACAGTCATCACCTGACATTTCCTTGGTGGTGTGCAAGGCCGTGGTATTGGCTGTCACAGCAACACACTGTATTTTAACAGCGTAGTACCAGCCTAGTAGCAGATAGAGAGGAACATCTCCCCGTGTATTTCCTCAGGCCATGCGAGGAGCTCTGGGGAACCAGAGCTCTGGTGGAGCCATCCTTTTCAGCCCTCCCAGGTCCAAACGCTTCTCTGAGATGTACTGCACTGTCTTATGAAGTTATGTCTGAGCTCCTGAGCCAGCCTTTCCATGTTGCTAGCTACACCATCAGCCTGTAACTGGTCTTGTTTGTACATAAAAGGAGTTTAAAAGAAAAGACAACACAGATCTCCCCAGATCATAAAGGATGTTACAACTGTCAGAAATCAAAAAAGAGAACAGAGGTAACTACTACATCCCTCCTTCCTCTGCACTGTGAGTGACCACAGGAGCCTGGCTGCCATGGGATGTGCTCCAAGAGGCTTAGCCAGAACGCACTTGGCATGGCAGCTCTGGGCCTGGACGAGCTGATGTAGCTGGGCATGAAGGAGGAGCAGATGTGGCTGCAGCACTTGCTCCCAGAAGGTCTGTGCACAGCCATTTGGGAACTACATTTTAAATGAGGAAAGTGCCAGTTTTAGCACAGTTATTTTTAGTTTGTTGTTAGAAAAATGTGCCTCTGAAAAGAAATGTTACCCTGCCTGTTAAAAGGACCCGGGCAGGTCTCCTCAGGCATCTCGGCTGCATGTTCACACATATTCCCGTGCAAAGCTCCTGTGGAAGCTAGTGTGAAGGGCTCTGGTCTCAGTAAGAAAAATGGGGAGATAGCTCTTGGGTAGGAAGGAGCTGAAAGAGGATGTTTCAAGATACACCGATTTAAAAAAGAGCTGCAGCTCTTTAAGCACCCGAGTGCTGTAATTGAGGGGTATCCAGAACCCCTGCCGCTGACAGAGCCGGTGCTGGAGCCGCAGGTGTCACACGCTCAGCACCCTGGCAGCGATACCCAAAAGGAGCGTAAAATCTCCGGCCTCACCCGCCCTCCGTCACTGAAGCGACTCAACGCTCCCGCCCAGGCGCGAGTTCCGGGGCACCTCGGGGGCGCCGGGGCTGTGCAGCCCGAGGTGGCGGCGACCCCGGACGCAGC
>VWZK01007366.1:533707-565486 GCA_013396935.1 Baryphthengus martii
CCCACCCCCATGTGTGTGTGACTTTGTCTATAAATAGTTGAAAGTTAAAAGCTTTTCCAACTTGATCCTGAGCAGCTTTCCCTGGTGCTTTTATCTGCACAACACATTTATAAAACTGCTCAGACTGAAAAGCCATGACATGAACAACTAAAGAAATACCAGAAAGAAACAAGACTTCCAACATGGGATGGAAAATTGCCTTCTCCAAGAAATCTCCCCGGTTCACTAGCACAGAGGTTCTCTTTCCGCAGTTCCTTTAAAACCAACGTAAAATCTGTTTACCAAGAACCCTTTTCCTGGCCTCATCCTCCTCCCTGGTGAGTTTAGTGCTGGGAGGGGTAGACACAGGGATCCCCATCACCTCTTGCCAAAAAGTAGCCATGACCGACCTGCTCTCCCTCCCCTGTCTGCTTACGTGGAAATTTGTTGCTGAGAACCTCACGAATCCTGGCTATTCTCACAACTCTACGAGAGATTAATCTTTCTAAATCTTCCTACTTCTTCCCTATTGTAGAACCAGATTCAGCACAGGACAAGCTCTGTGACTCACCTCTCAGCTGGCACAGCCAGCTCCCATTAATCTAACTCCCTGTCTAATGTCCACATTTGGCTAGCAGGCAATCCATCTCCTCTCCAGCTCTCTGTCCAGGATCCAGCTCCCCTGTCAGTCAGAGCCTACCTAGCGCTGGATGCCTTGCAGGGCTGCTCCCTGGCGGGATAGGGGCAGCCTGCAGCCACCGCCCAGGATGACAGCAGGGGACAGAATCTGGGATGAATGGGTACTTGCCAGGCAAGGCAATATCCAGCTGCAGTGGCAGCTGGGCTCAGCATCTGCCTAGCAGACCTGGTTCTATCTTCTGACCTCACCCTGCCTCATCTCAGCAGAACAGCAGTCACGTAGCTCAGTCCCACCAGTCTCACTCTTCATGGGGTGCAGGATTTAGTCTGCTGCCCTCCAAGTTCACTCTGAAAGGGGCTGAGCAGTGGGTGTCAGAGACAGCTTTGCTCCCAAAGCTGCAGCTCAGGATGCCGTGATGGCTGCATGGAAGGAAGCGCCCCCGACAAACTCCTTGCAGAAGGTCCCTGGGTGGTTACATTGGCTCCTGCTGTGCTCAGCAGCCATGTCCTTGCCCTACATTGCTGTTTCCTGGGGGCTGCAATGTGGGATGCCATATTACATGCCCAGATTGCCTCCTGCCCTTTCCTGGATGCTGCTCTGGCACAGGCCTAGAAAGATGGAACCCATGGATTGGTTGTACCACATGACTTTCTTCATACCCCATGGCTAGGGAGAGGCCTCTGCACCCTTCAAAGGTCCCAGCACTGTGATTCCTGCTGGAGACAAGGGAAGGAGCTGCAGGCAGCAATTCTGTGCTCACAGGTCCTGCAGAATTGGGGCTGCTCCTTAGCACACCACAGAGCATGCCCACGTGAAGCTGGAGCTGACACAGCATGGTTGGGAAGGACACAACCCAGCGCTGCCCTAAGTTTGCTGGGCACACATGGACCCAAACCCCCAGTCTATTGCCAAGAACTGTTTCTCACATGCCACCCCACTTACTCCTCACTGCCAGCCAAACAGCCTTGCTGAGGCTCTGTGGTGCTGCTTTGAGTCTTTTCCTGGGAGCGTTCTCACTGTTCTACACATTTAAGCACTTCCTGCCACCAGAGTCTGGTGGTTCTCCTCCATCTTTATTCTCCCCAAGTACTGCGTCATTTGCAGACTCCACGGTGTCAGCCTTGTGATTAGATTCCAATGCCTATATGAATAATTCGTTGCGCAATTATAAAGCAAATATTTAATTGAACTTTATGTAAAATTGCTTCTGCCTCTGAGCACTGAACCACTGGTTTGGGATAGGGTGTCGCGTGACCACATCAGGCCGCAGGAGCCCTGTGAAGAGCCAGCATCAAACTGCGAGAGCCCTTCCCCAGCAGCCAGACAGCTGGCCCTGGCCACTGCCGGCTGAGCCTATGGAGAGTGTGCTGTGGGGTGGCTCCGCACCAGCCCGGACACTGCTGCAGGGGCACCAGCTGCAAGGCTGCAGAGCAACTCCCTTCCCTTGGGAGTGGGTCCTCAGGCAGTAGCAGGAGAATGTGTCTTCCTCAGCTGAGCAACAGAATGAACCAGCTGCAGCATTCTCACAGTGTGACCAGGACTACGTTGGAAGAGCCCAGCATTAAGTATGTCACTTAGAAAACATCTTTGTGACAAGCTGTTGGCAGTCAGTTTTCAGCACAAGGGTAAAGACAGATGCAAAGACACTGGCTTTTCTCCTTCCCAGTCCTTTTCCTTCCAGGACAAGACTGTAGTATGCAGATGGGAAACTTACACTGCAGCTGACTCTTTGAGGGAGGTAATGCCTTTGCTCATCAACTGTGTCTCAACAACACAGAGCACCACTCTGGTAAGAGCTTTGGTACCAGGGTGCCCATCCCAGGAGAGGCTGCTCAGCACACACTAGGGCCAGTGGTCTGTGCAGAGATACTGTGTGTACCATGACATCATCTGCAGGCTGAGCTGGAAGAGTTTGAATGGAGGAAGAGGTCTGGACACACCTCAGATTGGCCATGGCATTGCCGCTGTAAGTAAAAACATCTGTATCAGCAAAACCAACAGAACTGGACAAAATCCTAATTTACCATGGTCTGTAAAAGAGGCTGAAGTGCCTATTTACAGTGAGGCAAATTTAAAATTGAAAGAGGGAAATGAGTGCATTGAAGAGATCAGAAGCTCCTTTCCAAGGACTATCTGGTGCAGGTAATTGCTAACTGACCTGGAGGGGCTCTTGAAATCGACCTAATGCAGCAGATTCTGCAGCTCAGAGTGACTCTGGGGCGGGGGACAGACATGTGGATGCAGTACCCCACTGAGAGGCTGGCATGTCAGGACAGGCTGCTGTGTGGTCAGGGAAAAGAAAGGGAAAATGCAAGACCTGAGGCCAGGGAGAAGGTAACAGTGGCCTATGTGGTGCTCACCCCCCTAAACATCATAAGCTGCACCAGAGTATGCACAGCTGGAAGAGAGGGTCTGGTTTGCTACTGGAAGTTGGAAACATCCTTGCATGGAGCAGGCCTCTTTGCAGTGATGGGGAAGGAAGGAAGGCACGGAGACTAGCTGGGAGTGGCTGTGCTGACATACTGGGAAGGGATGGATAGGGAGTCTGCTCAGATATGCCCAGCAGCTTGGGTACTGATCTGGACCATGGGGTGGGAGCTGGCATCCCTGCTTCAGAGCTGAAGGGTGCAGAAATGCAATGTAACCTGCTGACAGGAGTGCATGGTTATTAGTTTCTCCGTACAGACCATAGTAAAGAGCAGTGGCTGCCCATGGGAGCCTGGGGACATCTCCCTCCCCAAAAGCACTTTCTTGCCTGTCAGCTCAGCTTGGGCAGCCCCTTCACTCAGCTCTTGCTTTCATGGCTACAGATGAAGGAGTGCAACTTACCCTTTGGCTCCCAGCCACACGCTCCCTCTTGCCAGCACACCCCAGGACCAGGTCCATTAGCAGTTGCCTCTGGCAGCTCCCCTTGCTTCCCAGCCCTTGCTGCTTTTCAGTCACAGGCATTAAAGGTTCCTTTCAAGACACACCTTTCTGCTTCCTCTGCAGTCCAGGCATTCTTTAATAAATAACATTTGTGCCGGCTCTGTGATGTCTATTTAGCTTCGAGCTTTCATCTCCACTGCTGGTTGCGCCCAGCATGAAATGCTGCCACTCAGCCTATAAAAATTAATGGTTGGGACAGTTATTTGTAGCAGTCATTCAGCATTTGCCTTGCTGGTCCCGTCCCCGACTATGGCCTGAAGAAAGCCCATGGGCAAGCGTTTGGCTCTGCTAGTGGGCAGGCAGACAGCTGACTGAGAGGTGAGCCAGGAATGATCCCTGCTGTGGGATGTGTCTGCACAATGCCCTTTTGTCGGTGGCACAGGCATTCATTCCAGGTTGTTTGCTCCCAAGATCTACAGCTAGATGCACAGCGTTCAGTGGGTAACTGAAGCCATACCCTAAATATGCAATAAAACAAAACAGATCAAAGAAAATGGAGGGAAAGCAGAGATTTGGGCTATTGGGTCTGGGCTGCATCCAAGGGTCCCAGCTAGGTGGAAAGCTTAGGACAGGACTAACTGGCAGGAGGCGCCTGTTACAGAATCCTTTTGTCATTGTTGCTAGTACACACACAGGCACACACGCGCTCTGTCCTGCCCACACAAACTCTTCTGTCGCCCTGACACCAGCCAAGAGCAGAGTGAAACAGGGCTCAAAGGATGTAAGCTGGGAAGTAGTTATTTCTGGCACTAGGATGGTCTTTGGACTCATATCCCAGAAAGGCACAGTGATCTGATCACTTGTGGAGTACAAGTGCTGAGTCCAATGCTCTGAAGGATAAGCACTCTGGATTGAGAAGACCACCATAATGTGACTGGGACAGACCGGCAAAGATCTCCCACACAAAGGGAAAGGAAGCCCTATCCAGTGCCCATATCTGGAAGGTGCAGCATCAGACCCAGCTCTGCTTATCTTTCATTATGCCCAGTCTCCTTTGACTCAAGTCCTGCTCAGCCACCACCATTATTAGATCCACCGCTTTAAAGAGACAACATATGGGCATATCCAGTCAATCCCCCAGCTTCCTCCCACTGGCAGCCCTCTCTTTAAAGTTTCGCTTTTCTTGTGCCATCTATTGTTGTGCTGTTGCCAGTAGCTTCTCTGGGTATATGATAAGCTTCTACAGCAATTCCAAAGTGCAGCTGCAGGAATCTGAATGTCCCAAAAGACGTGTTATAATTGTGTCATGTTGAGCTCCTCTGATCACTCAATTACCAGGACCCAAAGAATGATCCTAACTTTCTAAAAATGTGAGTGTTTTTAAACTGTGCAATTGTATCTTCGCTACTACTTTTGAAATGGCCCAGTATAGGTATTTTTAGAACAGATTAAAACATAGTCCATCACATATTTTGCGCACATAAGTATTGATCTGGTTAGCTGTTGTACACCGGCCTTTCCTTTTTCCAGGGATACCGTCCTACTAACGTACCTTGAAATTGTCTTTGCCTTGAAGTTAGCTGTGGCGTGGAAGTGTAGAATGGTGTCTCTTGACTGTTTTCACCACTTCACAGGGTAGTCTATGAGATGCTCTTATTGGTTAAAAGTCCTCAAGAGCCAGTGTTATAGCTGCAGCTTTTATGAATGCGCATTCTGAATCACATTTTGCTGGCTTTTACAAGGATATTGTTTAAGGCCACAATTATTGTAACTTGGAATTTTCCAGGAAATACCTGTATTTTCTGTAGGTGCTCCATATCCATTGCCAGTGATGGTTTCTCCTCTCCAATGGGTGCTCTGATGGGTGGGCAGAGCAGTCCTCTTGCCCAGCGGATTTCTGCTGTCACAGCTTCTGGCTCTTGTATAAACGCTTGCCTTTTCTTTTATGCTGGATGCAAAATTCCACAGATTAGTCTGCTTTCACAATTCTCACAGATCCTCAGCTCCAAGGTTTTACTGCAGGTCTTTAATTCTGTCACATATTGATTGATGGTTTCTGCTTGTATGAAAAGGATTAGAAATGTTGAAATGATTCATTGTTTAGTGGGATACACACATTTGTCATGTTTACATTTTCTCTTACACGTTCCTTTCCTCCTCCCACCCAAAGCACAGAGTTTGGGGCTTTCATGTTCGTGCTTCTTTCATCTGCACTAATTGCTGTTAAGTGGATCTCAAACTGCCTGACAGTTTCCGTTCTCTGCTGCATGCCAGCAGGGAATGATTTAATGCTGGACCCTGTGATACGCTTGTTAGTTCTTTCAAGAGCTCCTGGAAACCACTAAAGTTCATACTTAAATTTTGTCTGAGCCACCTTGCAAGGAGAAGTCTGTGAAGTCTGTGTGAGGGAAAAGGTTGCCTCCATTGGGGCTGCTACTGAACCAGCCCTGACAAAGGTGACTTGGCTTCCTAAACAGTGAATCACAGAGGGTTAAAAATAATCCACAGAGTATCTTTGAGTGCCCCCTGTCCTAAGAACTAGCCACATTTGACATTGCGCAGGCACGGACCACAGAGATCATTGACAGCAGCACACACCCTGGGACATGGGAAGTCTGATCTGCATCTGGATCCTGTGCAGTTCAATGCACCCTGGGAGCCAAGCAGTGGCACGCTCTGTGGTCAGCAAAGATGAGCAAACCAGCCAAAAGCCCTCCATTGCCACTGCTCAACACAATGGAAGTCTTTCTTTCCTCCATCAGTATCTGGTGACCCTAGAGGCACCTTTTTTGACTGAGCAGCAGCTAGCCCATAAGTCAGCTCTTCAGCAGACCACATTTGCTTGTTGCCTTCACTATGTTTCAGAGCTGCCAAGACACAAATGCTGTTTTGGCATCTAACTGTTACTGGCCCTGGGCTAGCAAACACGACCCCGAGTCCCTCACTCAGGCATGGTGCTATGGTTCAGTCCAGGGTGCACATGGCAGTCTTCCAGTGCTAGTGCTGGGGAGCTGCATCATTACAGAGCAGCAGCCTGTAAGGGCAGCTGGGTGAAAATGAGCCCATTGCCCCTGCAGTGCCCTGGGAGCCTTAGCCTCCAGGCTGCCAGGTTCTGGAGGGCCATGCCTGAGTGTGGCTCCTTAGGGAATCCTTGCAATTGCCTTTGGAGAAACAGCAGCAGCCTGCACCATGGCCCTGGGGCAGGGATGAGGAGCAGGCTACACATGCCGCTTCCTTCTCTTAAACTTCAAACACACCATCAGACCTGAATTATTCACACGTAATCCCCAGAGCTGGCAGCAGCTCAGAGAGGATCCAGTTCAGGTGATAAGAAGGGAAAAAAAAAAAAGAATCCATTAAACTAAAAAACCTCTGAGAGTCATAACATGTAAAAATATATTCAGGACAGGAGCCAGGACAAGATGGGGAAGCTGAGTGTGAGCAGGGCCTGACACTGGTAGCTCTCTGAGCATGAGGAGCGTACCACAAAAGATGAGGGAACCTGAAGCTGAGAAGGCTGGTGAGGCTTGTTGGTCCTGGGTGCTCAGCTCTGTTCTTTTAACTCCTTACAGTCACAGAATCACAGAATGGTAGTGGTTGGAAAGGACCTCTGGAGATCAACTAGTCCAACCCCTCTGCTAGAGCAGGTTCACCTAGATCAGGTTGCACAGGAACGAGTTCAGGTGGGTTTTTAAAGTCTCCAGCAAAGGAGACTCTACAGCCATTCCGAGCAGCCTGTTCCAGGGCTCTGGCACCCTCAAAGGAAATAACTCCTTGTGTTCTAGTTTGCGACCGTTGTCCTACCACTGGGCACTACTGAAAAGAGTCTGGTCTCATCCTCTTGAGCCCCACCTTTTAGATACTGATGAGCATCAATAACATCTCCCCTCAGTCTTCTATTCTCCAGGCTAAGCAGACCCTAGTTTCTCAGCCTTTCATTGTAAGAGAGATGTTCCAGTCCCCTAATCATCTTCATAGCCTCTGATGGACTCTCTCCAGTAGTTTCCTGTCTCTTTTGAACTGAGGAGCCCAGCACTGGACATAATACTCCAGATGTGGCCTCACCAGGGCAGAGTAGAAGGGGAAGAGAACCTCTCTTTACCCGCTGAACAGTTTTCTTAATGCACCCCAGGAGGTCATCGACCTTCTTGGCTACAAGAGCACGCCGCTGGCTCACAGTGAACTTGCCCACCGGGTCCTTCTCTGTGGAGCTGCTTTCCAGCAGGTCAGCCCCCAGTCTGTACTGGTGCAGGGCGTTATTCCTCCCCAGGTGCAGGACTCAACACTTTCCCGTGTTGCACTTCATCATGCTCCCCTCTGCCCAACTCTCCAGCTCTTCCAGGTCTTGCTGAATGGCAGCGCAGCTCTGGTGTGTCAGCCACTCCTCCCAGTTTTCTGTCATCAGCAAACTTGCTGAGAGTGCACTCTTGTCCTCTCTCTGTGGTGTAGATGGAGTGAGAAAAGAGTAGGAAACACACGCAGAGGAAGTAGAGTTGTGCTAAGAGTGTCCAACCCAGGCTGAGAGCAGAGTCCTGCTCTTCAAGGCAGCAGTTAGGGGACTGCCCCCTCACTCTCTGCAGCCAGGCCCCTGGCTCTATCTCTTGAGAGAAGGTGCTGGGGATCCCCAAAGCCAAGGTGTGGAGCAGCTGTGTCAGACTGCCAGCAGCGCTCAGCAGCCTTATACCCAGGGACATGACCAAAAGGCTCAGAGCGGCCTTGGCTCCTGCAACATACTTGGAAAACTCTTGTTTACTGGGACCCAACGCGGTTGCAAAGCCAACTGAAAACAGAGTAGGTCCTGGCAAGGCATGGGCTGAAGAGAGCTGGAATGAAAAGTATTTAAAATGTCCTGCTTCACCAGCTTGTCTCCCCCTGTGCCCATCACCTTTGGTCTGCTCCTGCAGTGAGTGCTCCATCACCTCTGAAGCAAACTGCATCCATCAGGGAGAAACATTCCCATCTCAGGCCTGGAAACATGCCCTGGCACAGCTCCCTGAGAGCCAGCACCCTCCCCATTTGCCGGGCATAGAACTGTCCTGTGCCACGCAGAAGCAGCTGCAGCCAGTGGCACAGATGCAGCACAGCTCAAGCTCTATAGCATAGTGAGCTCAAGCCCCACACCTCTGCCTCAGGCCAGGCTACAGAAACGAAAGAGGGTCTGACAATAGGGTGGTGGGCAGCCACCTAGCTCAGCCCTTTTCAGAAGCACTGGGGATAGCTTCAAGTGACACAGGAGAGATGACAATGTCTTGGCTCAGTCTCAATAGCTCTGCGGTAACAGAGCTTAACAACACCACAAGGAAGGTCTTCAGCCTGAGCAACATCCAGGCAGGAGGAGGTGGGCATCTCTCCCTTCACCTTCTGCCAGTGGCACATTGCAAACATCTGCGGGGAGGACAGACACACAGCAGCAATGTAGACACTAACCATGTCTACCAGCACATCCCTAATCCCAGGTGTTCAGTGCCCTGGCAGACCTCCACAGGGCAGAGAGGAGGACTCAGAGAGGGTTGCACCTCACAGCAGCTGGGGGAAGTGGTGGCTTTTAGAGTCTCAAGGGCCTTGTGCATCCTCTTGTTGCAGCCCACCTGCTCTCCATCCCCAGTGCTCTGGACCCAGAACCGGGCTGAGCTTTGTGTTTACAGCCTCTTGCAACACAGCTCAAGCTGCCTGAGCTGACACAAATCCTGGGGTTCCGTATCAGTTCCCATCTGCGAATTTGAGATGAGAAGAGGTGCTGCAAGCACTGTCAGGGTTGCACCAACCTGGATTGGAGAGGACAGGCTGAGACTGTTACTTACCAAGACTCTGCAGATACAGTGGCTGCACCTTTGGCCTCTGCTGCACCTCCCAGTGAAGGCTGCCCAGCACCTGCAGCGAGCATGGATTGCTCCTCAGAAGAGCAGCCAGATGGGAAGGTCTGTGTGAGCCTGATAACAGCTGCTGCTTGGCTCCTCTCCCTGGCAGGCCTGCATGGGGCACATACATGCCAATGTCTGGGGCTCCAGGAAAAGTGTGTGGCGGGGGGCACATGCCCCAAGGTCAGGCTGGCATCTCTGTCCTTGAGAGTCCCCAACACAGCTCCTCCTGCTAGAACCTCCCCAGGGAGCGCAGGGCAAATGCACACCCTGCAGCATAGGGTAGGTGGGAAGTGGGTGCCCTCAGTACGGTCACACACTTTGCAAGTACTGAGCCAGGCTCCTCATGACTATGGCAAGCACAGACCTGGGTGCTCTGGTGCAGAGTGAGAAGCCAGTACCTCTTCCCTACCAGTGCTCAAGGAATTTGTCCCTGCCTAAGGTGGACTGAAGGACATAGAGTGTCTGGCTCTGGACCACCCAGGGCAGGATGGGAGCCCAAGGCCAGGCAAGTGCTTCACTTGCACTAGGATGCCATCAGAGAAGCTGTGGGTGCAAGGGGTACAGCCAGGTGAGAGATAAGAGCAAGGCCTGGCTGTTAGTGGCAGGAGTCATGAAATTCCTTATTAAACTATACTCTAAACTGATTTTTAAAGTTCTCCTTCCTCTGCAGATGGTAAAAACTCTATGTCAAGTAAGCTGCCTCCACATCTCCACACGGCAATACATAACTCATCATTGCATCAAGCCAGATATAAGTGGGCACCTTCACTCAGCACACATGGATTCCAATTCATTCACCCTCTACCAAAGGCACCTCAACAAACCAAGCAGCTCTACACTTCACCTGATGAACCAAGACAGCACCAGAGCAAGGCCAGGGTGCTGAGCAGGCCAGTGCAAGTCAGCAAGGACAGAGGATGTTTCCTTGGTGTGGAAACGAGAGGAAGGCCTGGGAAAGGTCTGCTGCTGCCTGGAGACCATGGAAGCCACATACAACTGGAGAAACAGGAGGGTCACTAGTTCAGCAAAAGCGTATGCTTCTGCATCAGAACTTGCTGCCTCAGTCCTGGCAGTCTTGGAATTTAGATGAAGGAGAGATATGATAGCAAAGACAAAACCTGGGCTTTTCAACCCATATTCACCCTCGGTGCCTGTGAGGAGGGCTTGACTTGTTAGGTAGGTGAAAAGACCACAATGATTGTACCAGGGAGGAAGGTAGAAAACGAGGCTCAGAGTGAAGACTGTGTTCAGTCACAAAACAATCAAGACAAAAACTAAAGCCCAAGGTCCAGCACTTGCTTTTCTCATGCAAACCTCTGCAGGCTTGTTATT
Organism: Baryphthengus martii; assembly: GCA_013396935.1. Taxonomy (NCBI): domain Eukaryota; kingdom Metazoa; phylum Chordata; class Aves; order Coraciiformes; family Momotidae; genus Baryphthengus; species Baryphthengus martii. The sequence goes on from VWZK01007366.1 coordinate 544,388, forward strand.
ATCAAATCTGGAAACCAGCTCCATCACCTACAACTAAGGAAGGAGGGGAAAGAGATCAGCAAGGCATTGCAAAATTGGTTCTGTTTTTACAAGCATAGAAGACCTTTCTAGGAACAAGGGACTACCCATCACCTCTAGTTCTGCCTGACAAAGGTACTAGCACTTCCCAGGCCAGCAGTGCCCAAACTCTTGGGAGGTACTGTCCCTGGTGGTAGAGGCAGTACAGACCTTTCTTTGGGCATCTTGACACTTTAGGGTCATGAATGCCCCAGGCAGGCTCCCCGCTGGAGCCTGCCTGGGACCCTCTCCACCTCTTTCTGGCTTTTCCAGGAGATCTGGAAAACAGGGCTGCAGCTCCTGGGCTGGCTTCACGGCAGAGAGGCGGTGCCTCAACTCCTGCCCTGCAGCACCAGGGGAGGGCAGGAGCAGCAGCAAGGAGCACAGCATGCTGAGGCGGGCAGCTCCCTTACTCTGAAGATGGCTGCAGGTGCCACTTCTGCACCAGCACAGGATACTTTCCTTCTTGGACAGGGCCAGTGACTCAGTTCTGCATCAGCCCTATGCAGACACCCAGACCCCGGCAGATCTGTAAAGAACTGTAAACAGTCTCCCCACTGGTGTAACACCCCACTGACCCCACCCTTTGCCAGTTTTTTGTGGCCTGAGGGTGTGCAGATCCCAGCACCCCATCCCACTCCAGCTGCTCATTGCCACAGAGCAGAGCCAGGCAAACAGCTCGCCAGGAACAAAACCCTTTCCCAAGTGGGCTGGGCTGCCTTGCCTGTGACCAAATATTCAGAGGCACTGTGCACTAGCCCTCTGAGCAGCAATTTATCTCTCCACACCAAAAGCTTCCTGGAACCTGGCGTTTCCACCCCATGCTCAGCGTGGGTCCCAGGAGCCTGGGAGACAGGTGTGAGGAATTGGCTGTAGGGACTAATGCTCTGACAGGAACCGACACCAACAGCAGGGGACAGAGTGTAATGTTTTTTACATTTGAAGCAAAGCAAACATGTGGCCTACTTATGCATCTAGAGATAATTAATTTGGGAGCCCCACAAAGCAGCAGATTATAAATTAGAATCATTTTCACCAACTTCAGCCCATTCATCTTATTTCACACCAGGCCTGTCAGCTCAGCCCAACACGTCTGTGTGCAGCCCCAGACCCACAGGCTGCTGTCTGCTGGCACAAAGGGGCTGTCGGCAGCCAGCCCCATGGACACGGCACACCTAAAACCACAGGGAGCGTGTGGGCTTGAGCCAAGGCACATGCCTTGAATGGAAAGCAAACTCAAGAGCCTTTTGAGGATGGCTCCAGAGATGCTGTCATCTGCAGGGGCATCCAGAGTGCTCTGCTCCATGGACTGGCCCCAGAGACAGCAGAGGTGCCAGGTGCTTGTCGTGTGCTCCAGCATCCACCTCCACTTGCTGGCAGCCAGCAGAGTGGTGGGAGCCAGCAGGGCTGCGCATGGCACCTCCTTACCCTCCCCACCCTAGATAGGATCCCAGGTTAGGGACCAGGCTTTGCTGATGTGACGAAACAGGGAACCTCAGGGCAAGGTCAAGGGGAGACTCCCATTGCACATCTTAGAGGTTGCTCTTGAGACACTGCCCATGATGTGCAGGTGCCTACCTGGAGATGCTGAGAGTGTAATGCTCTGCACACCCAAGGCACCAGCGGCCTTGGATTCACACTTCACAGAGGGGCAATCCATTCACAGACAGATTCCGGTGCAAGGAGAAGCAGGGGTCAGAAACTGGAAAAGCAGCTTGTGCCTGAGGCACAAGCCCTCAACAGCCCAGGGCCTAGTAGATGCCCATGAGGGGCACTTCAAGAAATGTCCCTGAGGCATTTCAGAGATTCTGGCCTGGAACCCAAACACTCAGAGCAGCCACTCCCTCCCAGATGGTGGGATCTTGCCAGCACCTCTCAAAGCAGAGGATGAGAATAACTCTGATTTGACCGATACTTAGAGATTCCCAAGGGAACAGCATGTAAAATACTATATTGTTGCTGGGATTATTTATCTCCAGAAGATCACCTGCTGCTTTGCTGGAAGGAGTGTTAAGAGAGCCAGTGGAGATGGCTGGGCAACACCTGAAAAGGAGGCTCTATTCCTGGTGATGCAGTTCAGGTCAGATCACAACCACCATGCTCTTAACTCTCCTTCTCTTTACAGTGATCAAAGGTGGGCAGAACCAGAGATGGTATCACCTACCTGTGCAAATGAGAGCACTTTCTGGAATGGGTCTGCAGGGCTCCAGACAGTCAAAATGGTTTTGAAAGGGAGCAGCAAAAATCTGGCCCAAGAGTTCTTCTAGTCCATGTTGTGTCTCTAGAGTGGCCAGGGCCAACTCCCTGGAGAACAGGGACAGGGCAAGGAGGTGTGATGCTCTTCCTGACACTCCCTGCGGCTTTCAACAATTTTAATCTTAAAGACACATGTGCCAATTTGTGCTCAGTCTTTTCCACAAAACTATGGAGACGCAGGATGCCCCAGGAGCTAGCATGTTGCCAAGGACTTTGAAGCAGCACATACACAGCCTTGTCTCAGCTGACAGGGCCAGACAAGCTTCATCCCCCAGTAGGGGCTCCCATCAACCTGTTTATAGCAGCTGTAGCAACCTGCATTGACACAGGAGCCATCTGGTTCAGTACGCCCACCACTGTGCAAGTCCACACAGGTAGTGTGTAACCAGGGCAGAGCCCACCAGACACCCTAGCCCAGAAGCAGCATACCCCACTTACCGGGTCCCATCCAGTGGCTGCCTTGTCTCTCCCGGCTCTGACTGTGCGGGGAAGCCCAGGGCTTCCAGGTGGGCGTAGGTGGGGAGTGCCTGGCGCAGCCTGGTCCCATGCCATGGTAGCTTTCTGCCCCTTCATTGCCGCTCAGTGTCAGCTGCAGCCCCCACTCTGCACCTGGCTGGCTGATAATTTGTGTTACAAAGAGAGAGTTTGTTCAAATGGCATTACTAATTAGTATAGGAATACTATTAGCATCATTAACGCGTTCCAAACAGTTCTGCATGTTGGCACCATGTGAAAGCAGCACTGGGTGAAAGATCAAGGTGGAAAAGCCAGGCCAGGTCCCAGACTGAACCCAGCTCAGCTGAGCAGTGAAGCAGCAGTGTCTCTAGCCCAGCATTGCTCTCCCTGGTATGGCAATCGGTGAAAGTTGAACTTTTGGTGCCTCTGCATACACACATGTGGTAGGGAATCACAGTGACCGAAACTACCCAATACGGGAATTTCAGGACAAGAGAGGGAAACTGGTAGAAAGGAACTGAGGCAGGGGCATGGGGGTAGCAATAAAAACAAATGTAAAGTGGATGAATTTTTTACTGCAAGAAACAACTGTGAAGTCACTTACTCTGGCTCTGTGCATCCTAAATGGGGTCTACAGCATTTCTCACATCTCCCTAGTGTGCTGAGGGATTTTTTTTTTACAACTGGATGGATGAGGCTAGGGTAATCTTATAAGAGACTCCAGAAGATCAGTTTAGTATTGATCACGTGCTGAATTTAAAGGCTTTTCACATCCATCTGTTGCTGCTACTCAGGTGACAGCTCATCTGGGATCTGGGTGCTCACTATGTGCCTGCACCCCAGAGCCACCACCTTTGGCTGCATCGTGTGGCTGGGCTGATGCACAGCAGCATCAGGAATCATCATCACACTGGAGCTTGGTTTATGAGCCAGCAGTCACACAGCTGCTCCCCACAGAGCCCTCTGATGAAGTCCCCTCAGTGGGTCATTCTGTTGTGCTTCTCTCATCCCTGTCTGTGAATTGCAGTGGATTGTACGCCTATCTAACAGGGGCAGCGACTGCCAGAGACCAACAGAAAAAGGGTGACAGGGTATAGAGAGCAGTTTGCAAAGACCAGCACCTGATGCCAACACCCTGCATCAGAGTGACAGCACCTTAAGAAGTGTCTTTTGCAAAACAATACAAGTAAGATGTTTGAGAAATCTAATGATTTACTGTAACAGGAGAGGTGCAGGGTAGAAAACAATTACTCTTCCAGGTCTATATTTACTCAACAAAAGATCTATATTCAAATGACTCTTAGAGTAGGTCACTGGCATTCTCACAGAGGTTGAGTGGCTGAAAGTAAGGCTACAACATAAGGAGGCTCTCTTAGCAGAGAGAGCAGAAATTGAATGGACATGCTTCAAAACATCAGGCGCTTCCTCAAAATCCCCAGGCAAAAATTTGAGTCAAAAAAATCCATTTTGCAAAGCCATCAACCGGTGTGAAGTGAAGTTGAGCTGGTGCATAGCTGCCCACAGATGAAAACAATGCTGAGCAGCAGCACTCTCGACACAGGGCTGTATCCAGTGAGGACCTGAGTACACTACACCTGGTAGGTGCTTAGATGCAGATCTTAAATCAGACATGAATAAGGCATCCAGTTCTGCTGCTGCTGCTTTATTTTCAATAGCTGCAGCTAAACATTTAACCTTTACATTGATGGAATGACCTAAGCATGTTCTCCCAGGCTCATCAGCAGCGAGGCTGTCTCACAGTGAGCAGAGAAATGCCTTTCTTTTGAGCTTGGCAAATCAATACACAGCATGGCTGGCAGACTTGCAGGTGTCCCCTGCTCAGAACACATGGAAGGGTCTCCAAGCCGATATGCAAGTGTTTCTCTGGCTTGCCAGGTCTAACAGAGGTGGGCATGAATCTCCATCTCCTTGGCAAGCAGAAGAGCAGCTCACAATTTGGAAAGCACATGGTTGTTCCAGCTGAGAAGCTGGCTCTGGCTGTTGCTGTACCAAAGCTGTGGCTCTGCCAGCAGCTGAGGCACTTATTCAGCATCCTGGGATTTCAGATGGCACAGAAAGAGTTACAGGAAGACCAGCAGAGTAATCCTAAGTTAATATGGTCCCATGTTTTTTATTACTCTCAGAGTATTAAATTGATAGCCTAGTACCAAAGGCCAGAAGTGTCACATCTCAACCAGATGAAATCTATATAGCCTATGGATTGGGGAAAGCTGCAAGATTTATAAAACCATCCATAAAATTAACATTTGGATGAACATGTGAGAAAACAGAGACCATGAACTGCAGCAGCAGGCTGGCCACTACACTGTGGACTGGGTGCATCCTCCTGCACTGATGCCTGGCTGGGCAGGACCCCAGAGCTGCTCCATTGCTGGGAAGGGGCTGCCAGTGAGCTTTCAAGAGATAGCGGCATTTTGGTGGTACCGTGGGGAGTGAGTGACAGGGGCAGGTACAGACCACATCCCAGATCTCCTCAGGGGATCACTCCCTGGTCCTTGTGGAGGAAGTACCACCCCTCGCTTTGGCTAAGCCCAGACAGGAAGGCTCAGACCCTTCTCAGCTTTCTGCGTGGCTCAGTCTGTGCCGTCTGAGCACACACTGAATGTGGCAAGGCAATAGGACCCGAGGAACATGATTTTCCACAGATGACAGATCAGGGAGCCCAAGATAATATGTATTGTCATGCCAGGAGCCATGAAACAATAATTCCAGGCACATTCCATTGCCCCAGAGAGGCCAAGAGGCCTTAGAAGACCCTGTCATGGACTCATAGCATCCTAGAATGGCTTGAGTCAGAAGAGACCTTTAAAGGTTGTCTAGTCCAACCACACTGCAGTGAGCAGAGACACCTTCAGCTAGATCAGGTTGCTCAGAGTCCCGTCCAGACCACTGTCAGGCTTCCTCAGGCTCAGCTGTTTAAGTTGTTTCCTTCCCTGGGAAGGGGACTGCACCTGGCTCAAAGACTTGGGAAAAGCACAGGCAATTTGGACAGTGATGCTGCCACAGAGTGAAGACACACTGCTTTGGGCCCTTCTATCTCAACAGCCTGCCCAAAAACGTCTTTTGCTGAAGCTAGCAGCAGTGGCTATGCAGGAGGAAATCCCTATGCGGGTCATCCTCGCTCTCCTCTGTTCCCCACAAACACCGCGCTAATCTCTGTCGCCTCCCTACATGGGAAACCACGGAGACACAGAATCCAATTAGCCTGAAATCCTGCTCTCGCTCCTGCAGAGTATCTCCCTCTGATAGCACTGTGGAGCGGCAAAGATAAAGGGTGTATTAGGATTCCAGCGAGGTCTGGAAGGCAAGGATGGCTTTGGAACTTCAGCCCCAGCCCAAGAATGAGTGAGGCACCAGCACACCTTTCCCAAGCCTATCTCTTCACCTCTGCTTCATACCAGCTGCTCCTCCTTGCTCATCCTGCAGCACCATTCCCTCAGCTGGGTCCAGATGCACAAGGTGGAAGCTGAGGACTGAGCCTAGAACCAGCAAGTCTCCAGGCTGCCTTACCTACCACAGGGCCTTCGCTCTTCACAGAAGGAGGAAAACCTCTCAGGTGCTGAGAGGCATCAAAGTCTCTTGGCTGTTGAGGGTGGACAAGGTGTCACGAAGCATAGTGCCAGGGCCCATCTTCTCACCACTGCAACCCCCAGGGCACCTCTGTGCCCAGTGGTCCCTTCAGCACCAGCACAATGCCTGTCACCCTCAGCTCCCTCGTCCCTCCTTCAACAGGGACTGGCCCTGCACAGCTGGCTCACCGGAATGATCTGGGAGGCAAAGCAGGTCCTGACTCCACAGAGATGATGGGGAAACGGACTGGAGGGTAATCCTCCCATGGAAAAGCTCAGTACAGCTTCTAGCCATGGCCAACCAGAGCGCAAGGGGTAACTGCTGGTGACATTGCTATACCCTGGCTGTGCCTGCAGCAACAAGTCTCCCGTGCCTGACGCTACTAAAGCCATGCCTGCTGTACTCACGCTATTCCTTGCACCCACCATAAATTACCCACTTTGCATTTTGCAGCAGCAACTTAACAGTATTAATTCATTGTGTTCTGTCTTTAACAAACACCATTATCATATCACCAGACAGGATTATGCAAATCCTGCGAAAGGAATTATTTCTCTCCCCAAAGTCACCTTGATTTATCAGTTTTAGTCCAAAATGAAATAGAAGTTGCTTTGGATAAACTATTAAACACACGACCATGCTCAGGGGGCTGTGATGGCCCTACAGACACAGGCATATTTGCATTCGATGTCTTCTGATCATTTCAGACCTTCACTCACATTGTCCTCAACCAGCCTTTGCCAGGCCACCACTGGCAAGGTCAGAGAGGAGCTTGGATACATCCTCCTGACCCTGAGAACCCAAAAGATGAATGTTCCCAGATATAACCAGTCCTGCCCACCTTCCAGCTGGGACAGTTCTCCATAGACAAACACCCTGCCGGAGGCAGCCCCTGCTCTGCTGAGCATGGGGACAAGGGAAGCCAGAGGCTGGCGCACAGCTAGAGCATGGGAGGAATGCAATGGCAGAGACAGAAACAGGGAAAGCGATTCAATTTTCAGAGGCTGTCCCACCAATTCAGCTCACAGAGATGATAAGAAACCCATTTCCAGCGATAGGCACCCTAATCCCCAGCCATCCTGCATTTCCATTTCCGAGGCACTATTGCCAACAGGGAAGCATTTGCCCATCTAGGTTTGCTAGAAGGGACAGCAATGAATTAAATACCAATCTTTCTAGCACAGTTTAACTCCTCCTGTGCCTATTCCTGCTACTCCTACAAATGCTGGAGGTAGAGGGCAGCGGAATGGCTGCTGCACTGTGCCCCGGAGCAGAAGAACAGAGCTGGGGGCCTCTCACAGCCTTCTCCCGGTGGCCTGCAGCCTGAAGGGACACAAACAGGGGAAAAACTGAAACGCATCAGCAGTGCAGGCAGAGCAACTTAGATCAGGATTTTATTGTTGCTCAAGGCAGGACTCTGAGACTCAACTGTAGGACAAAAGTCACGCAGCAAATCTTATATGCAGTGTTAAAACCATCAGAGAGGCCAAAGCACTGCAATATCGATTTAAAACTACATTTGCAAGAACACTGGCATATAAAGAAGGAATCAAACCATACAGCAATGGTCATGTCCCCCACATGCCTACCACATGCCCTCCATCTCCACAGCTGAAGCACTGTGGTGCAGGTGCAGACTTTGCCTTCAGGTTACTGGGGACAAGAAAGGCAAAAGCAGCACAGATGCAGCAGAGCACATTGACTGAGGAGGGACTGACTGGCACAGCAACACAGATCAGTGGTAACTTCACTGTCTTCAGCAGGTCCATTCTCAGCAATGGGCAGCAGCTCCCATCTCGAACACACTGTCTCCCCGCTGGTGTCTGTACATTGGGGTTGCTCAGGACCAGCCTCCTCAAGGATGGTTGTGCCTGTTCCCAGAAGACCTGGATCTCACTATTAGCAGTGGCTACCTTACAGCCACCTAACTTCCAGCATCTACCAGGACTTCTCCAGCCACTGGGAGACCACTAAGCTACAGCATTCCTTGAATATCAGCACAGTCTTTCCCTGTATGCCTGTAGCCAGCCCTTGCACTTCTGTTACCCACCTCAGCCCTCTTCCTTGTTGCACTGCCTTCGCTCCATGCAGAGGATCTCAGTTTATCCCCATTTCCTCTTGTTAGGATTCCTACTCACTATAGGGTCCAAGACCCCAGCCCTGCTTCTGTAGCACAACTGACTGTCCTGGCATCCCACGCAGCTGCTCCCTCTCTTTTCCCAGGTATCAGCCATAAAACTCTCCACAGCACAGGAATAAAGCCCAAATGCTCTGATTTAGCCCTCCCAGCATCTCCCTTGACCCCATTATGAACTGAACCAGGGAGTTTTGTTGGAAAAGGGAGCCCCAGTCAGCTGTTGCCTCACAAACTAAGACCCCTGATGCAAAGCTTGCAGGAGGGAGCACTAGTTGCTCTGTGGAGTCACCTACACCATCTACAAAGACCAATTCCCTCCCCTACCTTGGTACCCCCATCATTCACTGCAGGATTTGTAGCAGAGGCTTCTGTAAGAAACATTCACATGAGGAAGAACAGAGTTGAGCACTGTGCCAGCTTTGCCTGTTCTGTACTCCTGAGTCACACCCTCAGGCTTCCCATGCAGGCGTTGCTGGCGGTTTCACAGATTCAAGGCACAAGGAAGAAGTGCAAAAAATTCTTCATCCCTGGGGGAAGAGGAACACCTGGTGGAAAGACAGAGAGTAAACCTGAGCATTACTGCTCCTCCTCCATGTAGTCTCCCAGCTCTGGAGTCTGAGCTGCAGTCAACAGTAATTGAAACCAGGCTCTTTAACACAGGTGCCAATTACTGCCTGTTAATGCAAGGAGCTCTGATACATAAAGCAATTACCCAGCTCTGCTAGGCTGGAAAGCACTAGATGAGATGGCAGGGCTACTTATGCTATAGGGGGTCTTGTAGGACAGCTCTGTGCCCCAGCAAACTCTCTTGTAGTGCTAAACAGCGCAAGTTCTTGCACTCATACCTGCAGCCGCATAACCCCTGCTCCTCCACATGAGCTGGCAACGTGCCACAGAGAAAGGCAACAACATCCTGGGGTGCATTAGGTGAAGTATTGCCAGCAGGTCGAGGGAGGTGATCCTTCCCCTTATTCAGCACTGGTGAGGCCACAGCTGGAGTGCTGTGCCCACTGCTGGACTCATCAGTACAACAGAGACACGGACATCCCAGAGAGGGCCCAGCAAAGGGCAACAAAGATTATGAAGGCACTAGAGCACCTCTCTTACGGGGAAAGGCTGACAGAGCTGGGACTGTTCAGCCTGGAGAAGAGAAGGCTCAGAGGGCAGGGAAACTCACCAATGCACACAAATATCTGAAGGAAGGATGAAAAAAGGACAGAGCCACGCTCTTCTCAGGGGAGCCCAATGACAGGGTCAGAGGTTGTGAGCGCAAACTGAAACCCAGGAGGTTCCCTGTGGACACCAGGAAATGCTTTTTCTACTGTGAGGGTGACAGAAGTGACACAGGTTGCCCACAGAGGGTGCGGAGACACCATCCTTGGAGACATTCAAAAGCTGTCTGGACATGGTCCTGGGCAACCAGCCCTAGGTGGCCCTGCTTGAGCACAGGAGTTGGACAAGGTGACCTCCAGAGTTCCCTTCCAACCTCAACCATTTTGTGATCTCTTAACCATCCACAGTCCTGGGTTTCTGTGCCCAGTTTGTCTACCCTTCTTGGCCAGCTGTCTTTTGCCCCTCTTCTCTGCTCACAGTCGTGTGTCCCCTCCTTTGCTTGCCTTTCTGGGGGTTATGTAGCAGAGGAACGTGACTGATCCAGAGGCAGTGTCAAGATGATAGAAAGAGGATAACTGTAGGTGCAACTTTCAGCAAAAACCTGCTGCTCCTTGGTCTTTTATCCTCCAGTAGCTGCTCACCTGGAAGGACAGTGCCTTGGGAGAACCTCAGCGGGTGATAAGAGGGTTGACCTACCCGGGCCAGCATCAAGTAGAGGGGAAATTAATCTTTCATGGGACCAGGTCAGTGTCCTTTTTGCTCTACTTGCCTCCTGTACACCCTCGGTAGGATGTGCTGATAGTAAGCTCAGAGACATGGATGGGGAGCAACAAGGGGGATCAGGCTGGCACGGTTTCCCTCTGCATGGCACTCACTGCAAGTCAGACATGGTGCCCACATCCCTAAAAGGATTTTGAAAAAAAATGAAGGATGTGCAGAATAATTACAAATGTGATTTGGAGGCTGGAGAAAACACTTGCCAGGGACAGAACGAAAGGGTTCAGCCTGTTATCTCACCAAAAAGGGAGTCTGAGAGGTGATTTGATTATAAGCACTTCACAGAGAAAAAATACTTGGTGTGAAAGAGCTCTATAATTTTGTTAATAAAGGAGGAGGGAACCTCTAGTCAAGTAAAGTGTAAATAGGAAACACGCCACCGGGCCACGGTACCTGAGAAGTGCCATCTGTTCTGTCTCTTCGCATCCTTCACCCCGTCACAGAAGACATATCAGCTGAGAGACACCGGGCTCGTTATGGGCAAAATAGAATAATGGTATTTCTTACTTGGAGTTACACATGGGCCCTAGATAGATGAATGGTCACTTCAGGTCTTGAAAAGCTATAAAACTGTGGCCACAAGCTACAGACAGTACTGTGTAAGGAGGCATCATTGGTGTCTGCCAGAAACAGGGGTTTTCTCTGCCTGATCTCCCCACGTGACTGGGTTGCAGCAGGAACAATCTCAGGCATCCCAAGTCTACAAGCAGCCCCAGGTCTCAGCTGGCATCTGGGGACAGACCCAGGAACATCCGTGCTTGCCAGTTTGGGCCTGCCTCTGCCCAAACCCACAACAGGCAGCACTACTACATGGGACAGCTGCTGACTTGGCCAGGGTCACCCCTGACACAGAGGCTGCAAGCAAAGTGCTGCGCAGCACAAAGTCTCCAACACCTGGCACCAGCTCCACTTCATTCTGCCCAGGGAGTTCCGCGAGAGACCTTCAACATCTAGAAACAGAGCAGCAGCTTCACAGGACAAGGGACATAACACCTTCCAGCTCCCTTCATAAATTGAATTATGTCCATATGGCAGGTGGGTCTGCCTTGTGCAGGGTGGTGGAGGAGGCTCTGGAACGTGAGGTTAGAGGAATTACTAGGCGGAGACCAGAAGAGTGGCTCTTAGCACATTCAGGACGATGTCTCCAATTAGTGCAATTACAGGGCTTGGCTGCATCTTGCTGCTTGTGATTTTCATTAACAACCACATGGTCAATTCTGCTACTTTTCACTGGGCAAGCAGCCAGAAGCTGGCAGCAGCCTCTGCTCCTGGCAAGGTCCAGAGGGAGGCCAGGCTGGCAACAAAGGTCCAGCCAGGCATTCAGTTGTCCTGGCTCCTGGGAACAAGGCAACCATTTGGGAGAAGGCAGGTGAGTGGCACAGGGACCTAACCTGTTGGAAGTGCACTCTCCTCTCAGGAAGCTTAACTGCACTCAGCACAGCTGGTCCCTCAGCAGGAAATACTATCACAAGCAACACCATTCTCGTACATCCCAGACACAGCCCAGTGTAGCTTGCATCACCTTTCCTAATACAAAGCAAGCCAAACACTTCACCTCCCAAAATGACCTCCCAAGCAACTGCAGGACACAGAACCTCTCAGGTTAGCACAATTCCAGAAAAGTGATCCACTTCCAAGTACAGAGTTCAGACTAGAAGCAAAGATTCTTTCAGCTTCCTGGGGCTGCAGGAACTCAAGGCAGTGAACATCAAAACCTGCAAATCCCAGGGAGGAAAAAAAAAAAGCCTCAGTGCAGAAGCAGGGGTATAGAGCTGGGGGCAATTATTTGCCACTGTGAAGATTGAAGAATGTGAAGCCTTTTACAGCCACAGGCTGAGTGGTAACCAGCCTTCCAGTCATCTGCATCTCAAGCTCCCTTTGCTCTACCTCACAAGGCACCAACCACAAACTACATACAAAAATCCCACAGAGACACTCAGCTGAAACAAGAAATGAAGCCCTACTGCTGGGCACCAGGCCCTGTGCTGTTGCTACTCCTGTGTGTTTGGGAGCCAGGCTGCCTTTCCCATAGTGTGCTTGCTGATGACACCTTGTTTGCTGAGCAGAGGGCTTTGTAGAGAGACTTTCTCCTTGCTCTCAGGATGTTTGCTGTATTGGAATTTCAGCAGGAAGCCAAGAATCTGTTCTTCAAATAAAAAAGTCTCTCAGGCAAATGGGTGGTAGGGGGGCAAAATCAGCGCACATGTAACCACCTGGCCTTACAGGCAAGAACACAGCTTGCGGAAGGAGCGCTGAGACTCATTCAGCTTTGCTTCTGCTGGTTAATTAGTTCAAATGCCATCAATATTTAATCACAACCCTCTATTTCCTGTGTATGGCTGTGTCGCTGGCTACTGCTTCACACCTAGAGTCTGCACTACCACTAAAAAATTGGGCCTTCTTGTTTTCTCACCTAGGACTCATCCCCTCAACCCTTGAGGCTTCCGGGGAGACAGGGAATATGCGGATGGAAATGAGCCCCACACCATGCCCCAGGGGACTTGCCCAGAGAGGAACACTCCCTTTTTCCCAGAGAATCACAAAGCTCTTACCCCTTCTTTCTTCCCAGTTCCTGCATGGAGCTCTGCCAAAGCCTTTTTAGTCTCCTACACTAAAAGTGCTGCTTGCACTAGATAAGCCTGTAAAATCAGGCACACCTAAGTGCAAGCAGTCAAGATTTGCTGAGAGCTCCAAGGCAGAGCTGGAGTACCAAGACCTCTCAGACTCTCAGGGAGTCAGAATCCCAGGAAGGGACACTCAGAAGAGCATCACACCCTTCAAACACAAGAGCACTCCTATCAGCTTCATGGTGGCTTCAAACAGGCTCTCCAGCAGCTCTCCACAGAGCCAGTGCTTCCACTTTGCTTCCAAAACCTTCCTTGCTGAGAGCAAGTACTAAAGCAGCCAAGAACAGAGTGCTCTGCCCTGCACCATACAGCACTCTCCACTACAAGTCCTCACCAGGTGAGCTTCAGAGCCAACATAGCTGAGGCCTAGCGAAGCTCTGGAGTGCAGAGAAGCCTTGCAGACACAGCAGTCAGTCGAACTAAAAGCTGAGTGGAACAAGCAGTAGGGGAGGCCAAAAAGTGATAGGAAAGCATTCATCACACTCTACCCCTAACTTGTTAATTTTCCAAACATAGAGAACAGGAGAACTTCTGGAAGGCTCAGAGGTGCAACAGATAGGCGAAGAGTGCTGAGAAAGGCAGCTCTGGCCAAAAGGATGACTGCGCCTCGCTGCTTTAAAGTCAGTCTTTGGTCATTTCCCCAAAACATCAACACTGTTCCCCCATTTTGTCATCTCTATGCCTCACCTCTGCATCTCTTTCAATCAGAATCTTGAAATTTGTGATGGAGAACTGGTCTCAGGTCAGAGTGGTGAGTTCCACTCACCATGAATCACAGGATTTGTGCATCCTTCATCATGGTGCTCCCGCCAGTGCTGAAGACGTGGCACAGAGCAGACAGACACAGTGGATACAGGTGAACAGAAGTGGAGGAAAGAGATCTTGGACCATGAATAGCAATGCTGGCACAGGGGGCATAGGGAACATACCATTGTGCTCCCTGTCTTGCAAAGTTTAGGCTCTCATCAGAAGCTGTTACAAAAGCAAGATAAACCCACAAACAGTAGGATCCTTTCATTTCCCCCTACGTTTCCCAGGCAACGCCAAGCACTCAACAACAGTTTAGATTGCAAAAGCCCCCTTTGTTTGGCCAGTTAATGGCAGGAAGATGAAGAGACTTAGGCAGAGCTGCTCACTGCGTATTGTTTGGTAACCCCAATAAGGCACCTGCAGCAATGATGTTTACACCCAACACTACACTGTTTTTAAATGCAAACTTCTATGCTGCAGCTCTGAAACTCACTGGAGCTCTGAAACTCGAGTGAGGGAAGTGCATTGCCCTTCTTGAATTACAGGTCTACAGCTACCCCTGCACACATGGCTGGGAGGTGTGTGGCAGCACCATGAGGCAGGTGCACACAGGTCTTAGAAGGAACGCTGCAGGCTACAGAAAGCAATTTAGATCCAGGACTCTTGCTCAGACAAACACACTGATGCACAGATGCCAGAACCACCCCCAAGAGCAGAGACGCCTCAGGAGGCCCTCAAAATTGGTCAAGCTGCGTGGTTCCCTACAGGACTCCAAGAAGATCCTCTCTTTAACCAAAGGGCAGGATCATGTCTTTAATGCGTATCTGGGCACATATGTTTAGCATTCCTGCTTTGGTCACTTGGGGAATGAGAAGCTGAAGGGTGAATAATGTCTTTTCTCACCTCTTTGTAGCATGCTAGTGCTAGTCCATGAGCCTTCACCTCACAAAGACCTGACTCAAGGCTAGTACACAGATGGACCTCTGCTTGTCATACAACTCTAAAAGTTAAAGGAACAGAGATTCAGTGGGTAAATCATATGCAAGGTGACTTGAAGACTACTAGCACAGAAGACTCCTAGAGTTACTAGGGCTCAAGAAGAAATTGCATTTTCCAATAACGCTCATCCAGGTGCTTGCACCTCCTCTCTCTGATGTGTTCGCATGCAAATTTTTCCATGTCTCAAGTGAGTTCTGAAGATGCTGTGAAACAGCTGCTCCTTCCTACCTTATTCTAGCAAGCCTGACTGAATCTGGACCTTGTGACTAACATTCTGGAGCTTTGGCCAGCAGGGAACATGCTACCCCAAATGATGTTATTTCACCTGAATGGTAGAAGTAGTTCTAGCATAAAACTTACAAAAAAGACTTTCAAAGCAGTAGAAAAGCCATGTACACATTAAGTTAATCTCCCACAGGTATGCAGGAAAGTGTAACTTCTTCAGGTTGGAGCTGGATTAGGGCCTCCTTGCTGCATGCTGCTCACAGAAGCACATGCAGAATATGCCCTACCATGAACCACAAGATCAAATCCTGGCCTGTGAACAAAGTTGCCTTTACCTTGGATTTACAGGGACCTGAAATTCCAGTCTGAGACTTACAGAGTAGAAGGATGCCCAAGGTGCAGTTCTGGGACAGTGGAGAGTAAAACATAATGAGCAGCTGCAGTGCTGCTGAATACACACCACTGCAGAAAGCATCACTGCCCCATACCAGGCACAGGGTGTTCAGGGCTTGGGGCTTACACCCATCAGCAGGGTAAACAGGGTGAATCCTGCTGGAAGCATCACAAGTCCCAGCTATTCAAAAACCCAGGTAGGGACAGATCAAGCCATTCTCAGCTCCAGACATCCCACTTCATGCACAAGATCCCCTGGTGTGCCAGTCTGGCCTGGCACTGCTGGTTCGGTAGCTTTATGTGAGGTAGCTGCACCACCTGCTGTCTGCTCTGAAGCAAGTTACCAGTGTCTATCAGAATAGCATTAAACATCATTATTATTAACAAAAGTTTTCTTCTTCAGAAGCAGATTTTTGCAGGACATGCTCTTGATTAAAGTAATCAAGAAATACTTCCTATCTGAAAACTATGAAGCAAGATCAACAGAGGCACAGTCCAGTCTAAATGTTTCAGGTTCTCAAACAGAATATGAGAAGTTCACTTTAATACTCAGCTCCTCTTAGGAGCAAGAATGCACTGTTACCCCTTTGGGAAGCTGTCTCAAGCTATTTCCACTCCAAAAACTCCAAAAGCTAGCATCAAACAAAACTCAAAGAGGTGAAAATTCTGCCATGCAAAAAACCAGCCACCTGCCTAGCAGCACTTGCGGTTTAGCAGAAAAGAAAAAGACATGACTTAATTCTTGCACCATTCCCCTTTCCTGAACAAGGCTGCAGCACTAACCGATCCAATCCAATGGGGCAAAGAGATGAGATTCCTACAAAAAGCCACAATACTAAAAGTCTTCTTAGGATATGGTGTCTTGTTCACATGTGAAAGCAGACAAGTCAGCATGCTCCCCTTAGTCCTAGAGATCAAGGATCCTGCTCACTGGCAAGTATTATGCATGTCAGGCCTCAAAAACAACTGGGTGTGTAGTAGCAAGGTCTGTGTGGGTCTAAAAGGAAAGGAGTTCAGAAGATTAATGATCTCTGCTTGACGAGGCATGGGTGCATAATGTGCAGACAAAAGAATCAGAAAAACAGTTTATTTAAAAAACAATTATCCCCCCTTCAAATACCCACACACTTTCTGATAGGCTTATTGCTCAAGCTAGATTCCCTGTGATACTGCTCTCTCCCCTTGGCCTGCAGGGCCAGAAGGATGCATGCATCCTTGTCCTTCCTCCAACCAATGTAATTTGGCTAATTTTCAATTGGTCCCAAATACCAGCATTTAACTGTCTCCATACTATGAACACAGAACATCAACGTCTCTGTGCACAAAGGCTCCTTCTTGCTCGGACAAGTCTATGAATTTATATATAGTCATCTGCTCCCACCAAGATGGGAGTTTCTACTCAGCAGAATCATAAAGGAAGTACAGGAAGGTATAGCCACCTTCACTTTTGAAGTCAAAGCCTAAACAACATTACAATGATCCCTGAACCACTTAGCCTGCAGTCCAGACACGTCCATGCTCATTCTACAGCTCCTGGACTACACTCTCAACACAGTCTCCAGGATTCCCTAGTAAGCTTTCTATAACATTTCCCAGTCTCACCACGTCGTTCTACTTCCACTGAACGAGGGCTGGTCTTCCAAGTTCACTTCTCATGAAAGAGATATTGCCTGTTGCTTGTGCAGCATCCACAGATCTACACAGTAGCAGAACAGCAGGACCCTCACCAGGCTCTGGCTCTCCTTTAGCTGGTCACAGACTCTCGGACCTTCCTTCTAGACGGCTGTAAGGCAGGTTTGGTAAGAACTGAGCATGGGGCCTTTGTGCTTCACGTTCAGTCAATGTTGCTGTGGGGTTTCAACATCCTCTTCCTTCTCCTCACTACATTCAGCATGACGCAGCAGCAGCTCCAGGTCAGTGTCGGAGCTGGCCTCCTTGTGTAGCTTCAGTGCTTTTTCACCTGCACGCAGACAGCTAATTTAGTGACAAACTCACTCTAGTACCCATCCAACTGGTGTTGGCAAGGAGCTGGCGCAAGACACGGCTCCTAGTGAAGCTACAATAATGCCTACGGAAAAACAGAAAGGGATTTAAAACAGAATCACCTTTGGAATTCATGGCTTTGAGAATAACATGAAGGGAGATTCCTGACAGGCAGACAGCAAAGCCCAGCCAGTTCAAGAAACTAAGGCGGTCTCCCAGCAAATGTGTGGCAAGGAATAAAATGCAGATTTCCTGTGCAAACAAACAAACATGACATGTGGCAGGGCAGGACCCGAGGAGATGCATGAGATGTCTTACAGATGAAGCCTAGATCAAGATGCCAGGTTGCTAATTTTTATCAGCACATTCTTCCACAGGCAGAGAGTTCTGAAAACAGTTTCTAGAAACATAATGACCTGTTAAACCAGATTGTGGGATTTTAAGTCCTCTGACTGCATAGCTTGGCTACATGGGAATTCTGCGACTTCCAGATCAGACGAATGTCACATGTCACCATTTAGCTCAAAAGTACACGTGCTGGATTCCTCAAAGGAAGGAGACTGTACCAAACTCAGTTAAAGAGACAGCTCAAAACAGTGGTTTGCTCATATCTAGGTCTGATTCAAGAACATGCCCTTCTTACCCCTCCTCCCTCCCACACCATCCATTGCTCATGAGACCCACAGGTTTTAGTCTATCCCAGATCCCACCAAACTTTGGACCTTAATGGTAATTTTTATAGAACAGCCACTAGTCTCTGCCCCTTGCTGTCAGGAAGGGACTTCACTGCAGAGACTGCAAGGCAAAGCATCAAGCTGCTGTGCAAGGAGAACAAAACCAGGAAATGTTTTCTAAAGCTCTAAGTTCCCACCACATGAAGCCCATCTGGGGTGACTCAGTACTTGCCTTCTAGTATTAGCACAGGAACCACGTCTTACCTTAAAAATGCCAGCAATGGAAAGGGTGAGGCTAGATGTTCTGGAAACCAAGAGGAACTCAGAAAAGCCTAGACCAAAGGCAAGAATTCCACCCAAGAACAGCTTCCCTACCAGAGAGAACAGCATTCCTGCTTCATGGAAATGGAAGAGCTTCTCTGATATGGACAAAGGCAGGCCTAGGAACAAGACAGTGAGTAGCAGAGCACCCTTCCCAACTTTCAGGACTCCTCACAACAAGATGGGTGTGGGCTGCTCACATTCTAGTATCAGGAGGATGCAAAGCCAGTTCTTTGCAGCCCGTATTTCCACAAGTACGGCAGGATACTATTCCTATGCACTTTTTAATGTTCTGCCAGCTTAAGATACATTTGAGTCCTTATAATTCTAGGTCTCTAACTACTTTGTAAAGTTCACAGCTGTTCAATTATCTAAATGAATCATTTCAAAAAACAAACTGCCAAGCAACCTCCCGAACCACTCTGTAAAGCTGTCTCTGCTTTCTCTAATTAACTCACGCACCCTCAAACACCGCAAAGAGTGGGAAGAGTCCCAGGAACATGAGTGGCTGCAGGTGAAACATGATATCAATGGGGTTCTGGAGCCCTGAAAGAGGAGAATCAATAACAGACCAGGTAGTAACAAGCCAGGGAACAACACACCTAGAGTCTTTATTGGTACCATTCCTAGACATACACCTTACCTATATTGCCCACACCTGTGTTGCTGCAGATGCCAAGCCCCCTTCATTACCTATCAACAGATAACCCCTGCCCCAGGTTTCAAATGCTGTCCCTTACACAAGACGTTTTGTTTCTGCAGCAAGTGCTCCTTACCCCCTCCCCGTTACCAGCACCACCACACACTTCCTAACACATTACATACCCAGTTCAGCCTTCTGCATGAGTATCTGCGTGAGAGTCCAGCGAATACCCCCAAGGAAAGAGGCACACAGCACCAGCACGAACCCGTGTGCGTTGAACTGTGTGGACTTGTAGGTGAACATGAAGAGCCCCCCAGCGACGAGCAGAACCACCAGCAGCAAAGTCACCCTCTGGATGAGAGCAAAGCACAAAGTCACTACAAATTCCTGGAGCTGAACAGAGACAGGCACCTCCTTTCTTTCAGATTCATCCACATAACTGCATTCTCCCTCTACTTCTATTTTTCTTGTATGTATATTGCCTACTTCCCTGGGCCTGAGCTTCTCCCTCTCTAGGGCATTGTGTGGGAACCTTACCACTTCCTCCAGCTTGAAGAGCAGTGAAAAAAGCAGGATGAAGAGAATAGCAGATGATTTGGTCATCGTGTAGCTGTAAGGACCAAAATACACTGTCAGTCTCTTTCAATGTAGTCATTCCCAACACTGTACTATTAGGAACTGGATCACCCACTTATGCATTGCTACCAGCATGCTATCATAGACCGCACATGCCAGCCCCACTGGGGCGTACACCCATTCCAGAAACTGACCTTGACAAATGACTTTCTAAACCCCACGGGGGGCTCCCAGGGAAGATGGTGTTTGTACTCACAGGGAGACAGTGACGTATAGGAAGCTCCAGTTACTCAGCCCAATATCCAAGGAGGTTGACAGAGCTAAAGAATCAAACAAAAAAATCATGAAGTTAACTGTCTTCCACTACATTTAAAAAAAAAACAAAAAACAAAACAAACCACAAAACAAAACCCTTCTACTTGGCCACAAACACAGAGAACAGAACCAGAAAAAAAACCCCAACACATTTTCCTCAGTTTAACTCTTCAGTATCAACATAGCTCAGATACCCTAAGCTCTTTGCTTCCATTCTGTTGCCTGCAATTTAAGTCAGTGCTCACTGAACATACACTACGCAGAGGTGTAGAAATAATCCTTGCCCTCCCTGTCACTGAAAGCCACCACAGATTTGCATAAAGTCTTCTTTGAATGTATCAGAGAATGATAACTGGTAAATATGAGGGCCGCTGCAAGGAGCCTCAAGCAGCAAGTCTGGCAACAGTTCTCAGCACAGACTGAATCCTGGTGCAGCACTTGTCACAGTCCATCCTCCCTTGTATATAAGCTTCTAACCACAGGAAACAGTAGTTTTTTACTGACCCAGAGGCATGCGCTGGTGAAAGGTAGTATGGCTACAGATGTGGAGAAAACATTTTTGAAGAAACCGTGAAGCACATTATGCAGAGTAGTGCAAACCTTGCCAGAGATCTTAGACCAGAGGCTGTCCCGTGGGAGACAGTAAGACAATGACAGAACCAACATAATATACAGCCACAGAATTGCTGAAGTAGCCAGAGTTCTGTGCTCCAAGTAGGAGCTTCTCTCTTGGTCTCAGCTACAGCAGTTTTGTGGGTCATGTATGATGAACTTCTGAATCTTAAAGACTAAGCTCTAACCAGAGAAAGCTCCTGAACTAACAAAACTGCATGGCTCGATACTGATGTAAAGAGAAAACAAAACAACTTGCGAGGTACTGTACAAGAGTCTTATTGTACATTCTCACATGCTAGCGGCTCCTTCAGAAAAGTATGTTCAGTGCGGCCTCTCCATATTCTAACTAGATTTTTTTTTTTAATGACCAATAAAGACAGCACATCTAAAGTGAAAGCTTTAGGTAACACCTGCACCTGGCAGGGCGACGCACGGGACACCCGCAGTGCTCGGCACCCGCTGGAGCCAAGGCGCCGCTTGCTCTGCTTCGTGCCTCCCCCGGGCGTCCCGCCCGGCCCCGGAGACCGCCCTGGGACCCCGGCCCGAGAGCCGCAAACGCCGCTGCGGAAGAGGCCCGAGAGGCCCAAGCGG
>VWZK01007366.1:565624-584410 GCA_013396935.1 Baryphthengus martii
GAGCGGCCCGGCCCGGGAAGCGCGGGCTCTCGCCGCCGGGATCGGCCCGGGCGGCTCCAGCGCCCTCAGCCGTAGTGATACACGAAGTCGTAGCTGCTCGGCTCCTTGGGGATGGGCGGCGGCGCTTCGGGGATCTGGATGTTCTCCAGGTCCAGGAGTCTCAGCTTCATTTCCATGCTCAGCAACGTGTCCAGGTCGCTTTTAGTCAGCTCGCTGGACATGTCCTTCCCCAAAAGAGCATTAAGCCCATCGATCCAGATACAGTACTGCAGAAAAAAAGGGTAGTTAGGTTATGTTGAATCTTTCCATCCAGGCAACAATTAAGAGAAACTCTTACACTGCTCCAAAATAGGAAACACGGGAGGGAAGTTCACCCAGGGGGAGAAAAAAAGAAAACCAACCACCCCAAAACAGTGTCCACAGAGATTTCCAATGGCAGTTAGAAGCTCAGAGGTAACCATGACCTCATGGCTCTGGGACATGGCCAAGTGTTTCTATGTGGCATAACAGAAAAAGCAGTTATTTTAAGCATTGATGTCTTACGGAATGCGGAAAAGGGAGAAAAAAGTAGCAGTCCACACAACAGGAAATTAGTGTAGGATTTAACTTAAAAAAAAAAAAATTGAAAAAATTTCACATTAAGCATCAGCAACACTTTCTAAGAACGAACCTGGTGGAAGACATCCTGCTCGAGCCTTTAATGCAAAGTAACTGATCCTTCTTCATCTCTGAAGCTAACTGCTTTATATTCTACTGCTTAACCACTATGTTTCTTACCTCATATTTATTAGGTGCAATGAAGTTCAAGGTCTCATCAGGATCGTATAATATCGAGAAGGCCAATTCTAACACTTCCTGAATGGAAAAGAATATTTCACTCATCAAATGAACAAAACATGACAGCACCTTCTTCCTGCTAACCCAACAAGAGAAGCTGCCCTGCTACACTTCCCCACACCAGTATTCTGAGCAGCTCCCAATAGCCTGCAGCACAAACTAGACTATGCTCACAGTACTAGGAAGAGGTCCAGAAATGAGATGGGGTTTGTAAATCATACACCTGCTGTATGATTTGCTTCTCTTGCTTGCTTTCAGTCTTCAACTCTACAGCACTGGATACGAATTACAGGCAAAATGGGAGGACTTACCTTGTTCTGTTTCAGTGCACTCTTCTCCTTCATGTGTGGACAATCCTTCCCTGTGACAATGGCTTTGATGTCTGCAACTGGAACTAAGAGTGAAGTAGTAAAACTCACAAACAAGAAATCCTAATCCGGCAAATACAGAACTGTTTTGTTTCTGTAGCTGAGCATTGTTTACATTTTCGTAGCTCACTCCTGCAGTTTTCCCAAACACATTATCAGTAATGAACCCCTGCAGTTGGCTGTTACAAGAAATATCAAGCAATTCTGAGACTCAAAGGATTTGGGCAAAGATGGGAAGTTGATCTCATCTCAGTCAGGGGGGCTCCAGCCATGGCTTTTTCTCTCATCTCTAGGCTGGCACTGCACTCACAACAGCCTCTCGATGGCAGAGCACAGAACATGGCGCATCATGCTCAGAGCAGTAATCCTGACTTACTTTTTTCCTGTAGAGATTCAAAGGTCACTTCCCCCTGCGCATTGTCTTCTAGATCTCCGTAGTGTAGCACCTTATGATTCAGAGCCAGACGACAATACCAAAATCTTTCTGGAACACACATCGAGGAGAATAAGCTGAGGAAGATCATTCACATAAGGTCTACAGCCTTCACATTACAGTCTCCCCACCCAATCCCTCTACTCTCCCAGTTCCTGAGCACTGCTTCCTGCTCATGAGGGGATAGCTGTATTCGTAGAATTGCATGTCTGTTCCATCCCAAACTACCGACTGGTATAGACAGCCCAGGTAACCAGCTTTCCCAGTGTGCCTGCTGACAGATTAATCCAATAGATCTCATTTTCCTACAGTTCTTCATGCAAAAAAAATGCAGTTGATGCTGTCACCTTACCTTGCCTTCTGCGATTTCCAATTTTTCGAAAGCTACTTCCCTCGCAAAGCCTGTTCAGGCGCTGTTGCTTTATCAGCTCCAAGATCTCAGGTTGGATTTTCTCTCTCAGCTCCCTGGCAATCAAACAGGGAATAATAAGCAGAAAATGGAGATAAGAGCAAGCACAGAAAACAGCTGGTTTTGTTAGGCACTTACACAATAGGTGGTGACTGGAAATCATCTTGGCTCATTCTCTCAGACTGGCGCAGTCGCAGAATCTCAGAATAGCTGAGGCTACGCAGTTTGCTCTTGAACTGGTCCAAGGAATTTGGTTTAGAGGGGAGAGCCCGTGTGATCTGTTCTCTCACAACCTGCATAACCTAAAGAGGTTGGGTGGGCAGAAAAGCAAGTCACATCTCTGCTGCTTAAAAGCAGCATAAAACCAGGGCACAGCTCAGTGGCAGCAAAGAACTGACATGGAATAACCAGGGGTAGGAGTGTCAACATACTTTGAAGATCCAGAAGAACAAAGAATGACCATCCTCCCTTGCAGCCTGTATCGATACTTTGTCATGCTTTCTGTACCCTACTCTTTAACTGCGTGTACAAGCTGAGTGAACACGCGCTGTTCTGCAAAAGATTCTACAAAAATACCTCTTCCCCACTCTGACCTTATTAAAATCTTCTGCTGTTGCCCTCATTTCTTTCCAGGTCTTGTTTAACAGCTGGATGCAGATGGCAAATAGCTCCTCAAATGCACGGTCGTGGGTAAAGAACATGGGGTGATAGTCGTTCCGGCCTTCATTGGCTTCAGGAAGAAACAGAAGCCACAACCGTGTGAGCATATTGCACAAGAGCTACTAAGAGTAGCTAAAATCCACTACAGTGACAGAAACCTGATGGCGTATGATAGTACTAACTTGGAGATTAACACAGTTCCATGCTTCATCTCCCCACAGACAGTCTATATTGGGAATGGCAACTATCTCCACACTTCACCATGCAAGCCCCTGTGACCAGCATGCCCTTTTCATACTAGTCACCGCAAATGACTACTGGCAGTTGTTTCCCACTTGACTCTGCTAGAATGTCTCATAGAGGTTAATGGTCCTAGAATGCTGTTTTGAGGCTGTCAGAGCTCCTTAACTTTCCTGAAGCTCACAATGGTTTCTATTTTTTTCATAGAGCACCCTGCAGAAGCTTCAGAAAGTTGAAGCTTTCTGCTTGTGTCTTTTTTCCAGAAAACCAGAGTGCACACACCAAAATTTCTTACTTTACTTCGATACTAGTATCATCATTGGGACACTGACTGCAAATCCAAGCTCCCTCTGTCCGTAAATGTCAAAAGTGAGATGAGGTACAAATGCTTGTGAATATTGGTCAGCCTGTAAGCTACTTTCAGAAGCACCCGCCCAACAACTTGGAAAGCTGGGGCAATAGGCAGTACTTACGGAGTTCTCCAACTTGCAGGATCTCACAGAGCATTCTAGTAAGCTCAATGGCACTGCGCCCAAAGGGACACTCATGCTTATCTTCTCGACTGCTGTTCTCCAGAACAATCTACAAAAAGAGGATGCAACACACACTAAGAAGAGCTGCTGAGGTGTTGGTATCTGCAAAAATCCATCAGCTTCATTTTACCCTGATATAGGTGTCCTGATGAAATTTGGCCAAGTAGAGCATGTTGTCCAATGCCAGCATCCCTGGAGGAGTCTGAGTAAAATCCATGGCTGGATTGATGTGATTCTGTGAAAAGAATACGTAGAAAGAACCCAAACAAATTAGCTCAAAGAAATTTTATGAGAATCTTTTCTGAATGAAATTTTACAACCACCAAATCCATCAAGCACTTCCTCACATCCCTCCAAGAGGTAACTCTGCACACTTGGTGACTAAGCTATCCAAACTTTTTAGAAGAGAGGCTGATTCCAAGTTATTCATAGAAGAGGTGTGTATGGTAAGTAAATATCTCCAGAGAATGTGCCTAATGAGCCCCGGCATTTAACTAATCAGCAAGTTCATAACGATCTTCCCATGGAAGAGCATAGATGAATTTCTAAAACTCAGGTTCAGAAGTATGGTAAAGCAAACTACTATTTCTGTTCCTTATTTCCCTACAACTCTCATGGAGATCCCTTAGATTGCCTTTCCATGTTTTACAGTCAGTACTCTCTCTAGATGCATACAGTGAATCCCAGCATCTTGTAGTCCTTGGTGTACATGGCTTTGCGTTTTTCTGTTCCACTGCCAGGGACGGTGTTGGTGTCAGACTCTGCATCAAATGCAATTCTTCTCAACTCAAATATGATGTCTCTCTGTGCCTGAAGGACAGAAGGAAGGGAAATGGTAACACGTGATCAATCACTAATGTAGTATTTTCATATAGTGCACATTCCCACCTCTCTCCCCAGAACTCACATAGTGAATACAGAGAGATGCCAAAAGTCAGTAAGACCATGTAAAAAGCATTTACTTCAACATGGCAAGTTTCAGTATATTGAGTAATGCAAAATATTTGTCTGCATTTTCCTTTAACTGACCCAAGTATGATTAAAGGCAATTTCTAGACATTCAGATAATGCTAAGGCATTTCTCTGTCAAGACTATAATGTTTCTAAGAACTGAGTAACAGGCACCTTAAAAACACCCAGCTTCCTTGTGTACTGCAAGGAAATGGACAAAATGATATGCCCTCCATAGAAGTGGAGTAATCAGTTTGACAGTTGGCATCACACTGCTTAAGAAAGGAATAAACAGCTTCCAGTGACCACTTCCATCTCTAAAAGTCCCACAGCACACAGCATACCCTAATCTTGAGGACTACAACGTGAAGGGTGGTTTTGAAACTTTATGCACCATTTACTGCAAATTGTAGGGCGCTAAGGAGCTCAGGAATAAGGCCCTTTGTATGTCTTACTCTATCAGATCTAACAGTGACCTGATCATTGGGATCCATCTTGGTCATCATTCTCTCTTCCAGGAGATTAAAGGTCAGGACCTGTAGCACGTACAGCTGATGTGCCATTTCTGTTTTAATCGGGCGGTTTCCTCGGATCACATGCTGCAAAATAAAGGATAGGGTAGAAAAGAAGAAAATTTGTATGTGTATAAATACTGAGGTATTAACTATAGGCATATGCCAGGCTACATGTACATCTCTGTATGTGAAGATCCAACTGTTTAACCTCTATATTCTATCAGAAGCATAGTAATAATGCTCTGTAACAGCAGAATGAAGCATCCTGGTAACTCTCTTTTGAACCAGTAGCTCCAATTTCACCTTTGGAAGAGTCACCCTTCTGAAACGCCCTGAGGGCAGCAGAATTTACACTCTGGGCAAGTGAAACCCCTACTGAGAGAACATTAGGAAGCACTCTGTCATATCAGATATACTTACATTCAGGATTATAGACCTCAGGTGCTTCTGGGCAAATGCATTAGCCATTTCCTGTTGTGGAATTTAGAGATGAAATAACATGAGTGAAGTATAAACAAAAAGCCCACGATGTGCAGAAAGGAGAAAACCAAGGAAGCCTATGAACTGGAGATAGCACTGGCACACAAAAAGTGCTTTTACTACAGATTGTCAATTTAGCATGGCATCTCACCAGAAAACAAGCATCAAGTTGGGATGCAAGGGTCATCTTTACCATGGCACAACTCATGGATGGCTCCCCTACAAAACATCATTAATATGGAGAAAGGCACTAGCAGAGTCAAAGAAGAGAAGAAAATTTAGCTTTACAATGGACATCTAATGATAGTTGAGTACCAGCAGATATGGCAGCAGAGAGCATACTGTGGGCTGTCACGAAAAACCTGTCATCTACAAAAGGTTCCTTCAGTTACCATTTCATGATTTTCTTTACCTAGGTACACACCCAAGATAACAAGGGCTAGAGGATGTAGTTTTCAGGTCTCCTCCCCCTCAAAAACTCTCCCTCTGAAACTTTGTCTCGGTTCCTGAAGAGATGTTTAGAAGTCAGTTTAAGGATAACTTTCAGAAGCACTTCAGTTTACAAAAATAAAGGGTAAATAATTTCCATGCTTAAAGGAAAGCTTCCAGTTTCCCTCTTTACTGCATGGCTTCCTTCCTCGGACAAGGATGGTTTCCCAACCATCAAGGCATGATGGCAAACAGTCACAGCAGATGCAAGTATCTGTTTCAAGCCTTCAGTTTTGGGACCAATTACACATGCACGTGCAAAAATCTAACCTGCGCTTTCCTTTTAAAAAGTGCTTCTTCACAATTTACAATATCAGCAATCTCATTACACCTGCTAGCAGAGTGGCACAAGTGCTAATGTCAAGATGGAGTATTATCAGGAGTTTGCTCTTACAAGCAAAATCTTTGGGTAAGAAAAATCTGTTGGGCAATACATAATCTGGAAGAAGCCCAAAGGAACTGCCAGTTTGAGATCTCTTCTTATTCCTGTGCAGTGTAGATTAAAAACTGGAAGCAGATGTGGAGTCTTAGACAATTGCACTCAATCAGCTGTACGTTCTGAGGAATCCAAGACTGTTCCAACTGCTCGTACCAACCGTGCTCTTGGCAGGCTTTATAAGGAATCTGGTAAAATGGGTATCTTAACCTCATTCTAAGTCCTTATTATCACTGCTGCTCCAGACAGAAACCTCCTAAAACAGGAAAGTGGTATGGTGGCTGACAGCCAAGCTGTAATGGCTGCAAGTTCAGCGGCACTCATGTCACAATCAAAATGAATCAGTGATTGAGTGGAAGCTATCTAAGAAGCATCTAGATGGAGCAGAAGGTGATTGCAGAGATAACACACTGTCCTCCGAGTTGTTATTTTTTACTAAGATTTGTGAGATGTAGTACTGAGAACAGAACAAGGCCTGCTGTTAGGATTTGTCCATACATGCAACACAAAGAATCTTTAGTCTGAAAGAATTAGTTTGTACATGGGACAAAATAACAGGTGACTGAAACAGATAAACAGTGGGAAGGACAAAGACAATTAAACAATTCTAAATAGCATAGTAAGAAGCATGAGCACGCACACAGCCTAACCACTACTGAGGGATCTGTGTTCTGCTGAGAGCCCAATAATGCCCATTTTGCTACTTGATGGGGCCACAGAATTACAGGACCATTTACGTTGGAAGAGACGTCATGAGATCATCTAGTCAAGCTCACCTAGTTCAAGCAACATCAGAGAGCAGCTTGTGCAGGACTGCGTCCAGTCAGTTTTTCATTATCTCCACTGATGGAGACTACACAGTCTCCCTGGGAAACCTGTTCCAGTGCTTGACCACACTTATATTTTTGTTTGTGTGTGTGTTCATGTGGAATTTTCCAGCTTTTAGCTGTGCCTGTTGCCTCTTGCCCTGTTGGCAGGCAATGCTGACAAGAGCACAGCTTCCTCTCCTTTAGCCCTTCCATCAGATATTTATACACATTGATAAGACCCCCCTGAGCCTTCTCTCCTCAAGACTGAGCAATCCCAGATCTCTCAGCCTCTATTAATAAGAAAGATACTCCATTCATCTTCACGGCCCTTTGTGGTCATATGGATGGTGCCCAATGCGGGAATGTGGTGAGGGGTAGGTGGAAGGAAAGAAGTGAAAGATCCTTTGGAATTTTGTTTGCTTTGAAGTTTAGTATCTTGAACAAGTTACAAACAGGAGTACCTTCTTCCTTATTTTCACGTGTTAAGCATAACTATTAATTTTAGAAATTATGTAACATTGAGACCATCTGAAGGCCCTGCATCCTTGGCAAAAGTGAAGCATTCTCTGTGCCATTCAGAAAATCTAAAAAATTTACCAGAATCTCTACACAGAAGGTTCCAAATCAATCTGTTAACAAGAGTGACAATTCCTCTGAAGATAGCACAGGGCAAAAGACATCCACAGACTAGGCAGTGTGTGCTCTAGCCCTCAAATCAGCACTAAATTTTGTGACTGGTCTTCACAAACAAACAGCTCTACCCTTAGAAGGATGCATCTGCATATGAAACTGTCATTAATGCAAGTGAGATCTGGGGTATAAACTCAGGTTGTACTAAGTTTAAGGAGACCCAAACTGCTAAAGAACTGATTCCATTTTTCAAATTGGCTTAGCTGGTCGGTCTTTAGTATCAGTTTCCTTTTACAATCATCTTTACTATGTTGTGCAGATAGTAAGTCATTCCAGTTTTCTCCTGCTAATGATTCTTTTCCCTTTCACAATCTGAGTACAGCCCCAGGAGTTCTCCCACCCTTCTGTCTAGGCTCATCCACTATCCAAAGCATGCGTGCACTATCTTTGAGACACAAGGAGGCATAACTGGAGGAATGCTAACATGCCTACAGTTCCACATGACCAGCCCCCAGGCTTGAGTTACTTACAGTGATGGGCAGGTCTAGTGGGTTAAGCAGCTTGTCCTGCTGGCAGAAAGCAAAAAAAGGCACAAAGAGAAGCAGACAGGATTTAGCTCAGAGTTCAGAAATACGGCACAAACAGGGCACTAGAGAAGAAAGGCTTAACACAGCAAAGCTACACAATACAGACATAGGCACATCTTGCATGTAGCTGAGATCTTGGGAGTTTCCTCCAAGCAGGACGGGTGTTTTATTTCTCACATTTGCCAGTGGGAATATCCCCCTACAATTTAGGAAAGGACCCTTTTTAGGGGGAGGAGATGGGGTGTTCAGTTAGTAAGTACATATAACCCCAAGAACTCTACCCAGCCTACCTCTTCCACACAGAATTAACTTTCTTCAAGAACAAAAAAAAAAAACAAAACTCCATGATGTATAGAAGATTACTTTCTGTCTCTCAAGGCTTTTCAGATTCCTCTCTGAGCACCTCCTAAACCTAGACATGCTGCTCCAGAATATGTTGTTAACGGGATGGCACTTTTTCTCCTACGTTGCCACAATGAAACGGCTACGTAAGTTCTTGGCAAGGTCTAAGGTGTGCCTTGCCCAGACAATACAATTTCTGAGGCATAAAGTAAGCAGCCAGCCAGGCAGCAACTGTTATTCAGGTTTTAAGTCAAAAAGCAAAACCAAACCTGTCTCTTGTCCTCAGGTGCCTTCAGGAAGAGGGCATTGATGAGGGCAATGGCATATGTCTGGATCTCTTGGTTTGAGCTGCAGAAACAAAATGGGAGGATCGTAAGAGAACGGACAGTACAGAACATTACAGCTTGCTGCTTTGCCTGCACCATAAGAACATTTACTACAACTGTCTCGGATTTCAATAGACAAGCAGGATTCAGGTAACCTACTTTCATATCATCCAACTCTTCACATGGCATGCAAAAAGCTGACAGAAATTGCTGACTTACAGCTCCATTATTGAGAGGATAGTGCCAATTTCAGCCCAGCAGAGCTCAGAGTTCAGCACCACTACATATACTCATGTACTTAAGTGTTTCCAGAACACACAAAATATTTTTCCAGGATCTTACTTTTTTTTTTTTTTTTTAAAAAAAAAGCTGTTAGAAATCCTAACGTTCAACTAAGATGCCTATCAGTAATACTTTGAAAATGCTATGTTTAAGTGTTTTAAACATAAAAGGATGTATTTGCACGTTAACAGATATCCATAAAATTGATTTAAAACTCACACCACTGTTGGGTGGACACTCACACTTGCAGATGAGAAATGAGCTGCCCCACAGTGATCTCTTCTGCTATCTTCTGATACAGACTCTGACTGTTTAGCACCATACTTTCTAGAATGGCTAGAGATCGTTGGAGGATGGAGACATCTACCATAGGCTGACTCACATACCCTGCAATCTAAAAACAGATGAACCAGCAGGTCAATAGATGTTCATCCACCAAAATTTGTGGTGAGTGAGACAAGCTAAGGGAGTCAGTGGTCCCAAAGCTGGGTGCACTGTGCTCTCAATGACTACTCGGCTTCTCGGAGTCATTTTGCTCTTCCTGGAAGCTGCATTAAAGCATATAAAGAAATAGCATCCACTCACTCCCTTTACCCAAACTCACCTGTTTGATGAAGGTTATTGAGACCATGTCCCATGAGACAATACCATGGTCCATGAGCTCCAAGAAGGCTGTCAGGGTGAAAGCCAACATCTCACTGTAACTGAGAAAATGAAGAATGCAGTTAAAAGAGATCTGGTACCAAGGAAAAAGCCTGTCCAAGCTAAATAAGCTGGATAAGAGAAAAATGTCACCACCTTCTCCTAATAAAATAGGCTACAGGCCAAACTGTAAAGTATTCACATTTATGAAGATTATATTATTGTTCTGCAAAATCGTATTTTATTTTTCCTGATTACA
This sequence comes from Baryphthengus martii, assembly GCA_013396935.1. NCBI lineage: Eukaryota > Metazoa > Chordata > Aves > Coraciiformes > Momotidae > Baryphthengus > Baryphthengus martii. The sequence continues at coordinate 575,853 of VWZK01007366.1, forward strand.
AGCACAAATTAAAACCAGCAACAGTAAGTCCCAAGTCCTGCCACCAGAGTCTCACTATCATCTGCATCAGTACCTGGCTTGTCAAAGGAATAACAAAAGCAATGATGCAGTATTTATTCCTGAGCAGTGCAAAGTATCACTACTCAAATTTAACACTTTCATATGAGGGGAAAAACAACAAACAACCACCAACAAAACCCAGATAACCCCAAAATACTCAGAATAATGACTGTCGGTTAAAAAAAAGCAAAGACCACTTTGAAAGGGGGAAAGTCTTTTACGCTGATCAGCTTAAAATTTAAACCATCTGCAAGTGCTAAGGCTTTCAACTGTTGTCAGATTTAAGCTCCAGAGTAAATTTATATCGCAGAACATATAAAAAAAACTTGGAAATCATAACCCCTACACACACACAGAGAAAATGAACAAACATGTTTTAACAACAGAGAAGAACAGAAACATGAGTTGTCATTGTGTAAATATTGGGACCTGGCTTGAAACAAAATGAAAGCACAGCATGAGTTGTGGAAAATTTAATACATGATCACAAGAGAGAAAGGTAAAAAAGACTGAGGGAAAGACTGCAAAACATGCTGGAAATGTGTTAGTTGCTAATACAGAAGAAAATAGAAGACCTATAAACATTACGACAATAAGTTATCAAGACTGTAAAAGCACTTTCAATGAAATAAAACCACAGCAGAAAAAGCAAATGAATTATGTGCATGAGTTCACCATGAATGTGCTTGGAGAAACTTCCAGACAAGAGCTAGCTGGTGTTTTTCTCAGTTTGTTTTGTTTATTTTTAAGAGAGAAGAAAAGTCTTCAAACTTGTCATTTGAACATCACTAGAAGGCATTCTGGAACAAGCCATAAATAAGAAAAACAGACGATATTCACTGAAGAATTCAAAAGGAACCATGGTAAAATGAAACACTGCCAAACTCCTTATTGTGCTCTGCAGAAAGTGGCAAATACAATGCAAATTTTCAGAGAGGACATCTGAAGGACATATCGCGCATTTAGGTGTTTGTAACCAGAAAGATAGAGAGAATCTATAATAAAAGAATAATACCACTAGAAGAAAAAGAAGTATTTAACAAGGAAGAATTGCTACAGGAGACTTACTGAGACAGAAGCTTGGTCCCACTCTCCACAAGCCGTGTCAGCACTGTAATCCCTTCCATGTTGATGAACTCTGTGGCAAAGGTCACATCTGCTGAAAGTTTAGCCAGTTCCTTCATGGCATCCAGTCGGGCTTCCATACTGTGCGACTGGATCCTCTCCATCAGCTGGCGAGCTGCCCTGGACTGGGAGGAAAGACGGATGATGCCAGTTACAGACTAGTCACCTGCAGACTGAGTTTGACGAGCATCAGGATTCTGTCAGAAGTCTGTGGGTGGGCAGAGAGAGCACAGCAATGGTAGAGAGATACCAGCAGTTACAGGATAAGTAGCAGCAGTCAGCAAGTCTAAGACAGGCTTAAAAAAAAAAATAATGCTGCACTCAGTAAGTTACAGCCAAGCAGGAGGCGAGTAAAATGCTATTTCATGTGTTTGAGTAAATGCTTGTTGTTCTTCTTGGTGAGGTGAGGATGTGGATATAGAAATATGGAGTGAGACCATCAAAGAAATACAATCTTAAACACCTCAGATTCCAAGAGGAGCACAAGCTCATTTTGTGCATCCACATGACATTCCATAAGATTTCTCAGACATAGATGAACAATATCCTCTCAACCACCTCTCGCCCAAGTGACTTCTTCCTGCTCTTGCACTCAGCTATATGCCATGACACATGCACAAAAGAGGATTAAGATTTTCAATAAAAAGGAAGCACATCTGCAAAAGACAACCGTTGAGGTCACAGTAACAAGAATTCACTAGTAACAACCCCCTTTGCATCAAATTTGTCTTTAAATCCTTTTTATTAACTCACCAGTACTGTTGCTTTCTGACTGACAATACTAACTGCACTCATACTCAGAACGCATGTCAGGTGCTTCACAACACACTAATCTAAGAGATGCAACAAAAATGTATACTGGATTTATTTACAGAAAGTCCTAAAAAAGAGCAGAGCATCCAAAAGAAAGATACACATCACAACCAGGAACGAAAACAAGAGCGTGGGCCTCACTGTGCAGAATGGCCCACAATAAAGGTAAGGGCCCTGCAGTTTTGGAAGAAGGAGAAAGAAAAGCTGAGTGGCAAGAAATACCCTGTCGAGTGAGGGTTGCTACTGAGAAAAAGTGATGTGAGGAAGCATTTACCGGGGAGACTGCCAACTGTAGGATAGTTCCATTCTTGATGTCACAGCGAGTCTGAAAGAAAACAAACTTTAAACTGCAGAAAAGTTGGGGGAAAAGAACGCAATCAGATCTACAGTTCACATTTGTATGCACAAGTAAAGGGGTTCCTGTACCACAAAACCTTATTGACAGCAATGAATTGAGTCACCGGGCCCTTGCGCCTATGGGCTTGCAAAGGGAGAAGTGTAAGGCTCCTCAGCTGAATGACACCATTCCAGTCTGAGTATTTTTTGATAGCAGAGATGCTGCCCCTCAAGGATTAGCAACACTATCGTTCCATGACACTAGTCCAAGGCATTCTGCTCTCTTGCCCAGGACATTAGCAAACTGCTACCTCTCACACTGACCTGCTCTGTGATGTACAGCTGAGGACCATCAGCATACCGCAGGGTGTAGTATTCAGGGTTTGGCAGCGACCACCTGGCAGCAGAAGAAGGATACATAAGCTGCTTCTACCTCTTTCTTCTGGATCACAATCAGGAAGAGGAGATTGATCCCAGGAAGGTGGAAAAGAACTTTCGAGCAAAGCTTTAGTATAGGAAATTGAGGGGGTGGATGGAACTTCAGCCTACTTTAAGTCAAGCTCTGTGGAATGTCTGAAGGGCCCTGCACATCAGGAACAGCAAGCTGGGCCAGGCCTCAGAGACAATGACCCTAGGGGCACACATATACATGCACTCAGAATTTGAATAAAGATACAAAGCCTCTGTTTTCCAGGAGATACTTTTCCTTCCAATTTAAACCCTGGCACATTCCAAGGCCAAAACTGGCAGCAAGCAGCATGGATTGTGCTGGCGGCACATTGAGAAGCCGCAGAGACTTTGCACAGTATCCCAGCAAGGTCTGTCAGGAGGACAGCTTTTCTCTACAAGGGTTCCCAGAGAACTACTCACCCATCACAGACCTCCTTGATGATGGATGCAAGGGGCCGCTTCTAGAACAGAAAGAGAGAATCTTCAGTAGCCATATTTCTCTCAAACAGAAAGGAATATTGCCCATTTCTATGCCTCCCAAGTTTGTGGTGCATTTCCTTCCCCATCTGGTTACCAGGTCTCACCTGATCTATTTCCAGAAGCTGGGCATTGGCACCTGGCCACTCAACAGCTACTTTCACAATGTCTGAAGGCGGTGGCATTGCTCCGGGCTCCTCCAAGGTGCCTTTACAACAGCATACACCCACACACCTGTTAAGAGAAAGGACAGTGAGCAGCCCTCTGAAAATGATTTCAGTTGTTACATTGCCTCTAACACCAAGCTTCAAAACACTATGGAAGACCAGCTTTATTGTTTCCTGGGCCTACTAGGGACAAAACATCCAGTGTACCAGAGATACAGGCCTCATACTAAACCATCACATTGCAAAATTGTATGCCTAACCTTATCAGCTAAGGAATACTTCTGAGAGCTTGTTGGGATACTCGCACAAGAAGGAGAGTCACTCCGATCACCAAAGCCCCATCTGTCACCCATTGCCTGTTTACAGGACTAGTAAACCAACAGCTTCCTAGACTCAGACACTCTCTATATGTGAGAGGGGGAACACATTGTCCAGGTAGCCCTCCCATGGGCTGCTATTTATTGATGCCTCACTCATATTTCTCAGATATCCTGATCCACTCAGGATACCCAAACAGGCTCCTAGGCAGAGTAGCAGCAGCTAGGTTTATCCCATTCCCTTCCTATAGCATCATAATTCTAAAACATGACTATCCCTCACAGAAGAAAAGTTAACTCAGCATTTGCTCTAGAGGTCTACCTTTCATACCTTTATCTGCCTTACAGAATAAGCTTGTGTTCAGAGTTTGGTCCCAGACAGCTGTCAGACATACTGGTTTGTGCTTCATCTGGCAGTAAAAGGCTGTAAAGACATGTACTTGTTCAGTTCCTTCTTAATCCTCTCCTAGGCAGAGGGAATAGCCCTACTCTCTCCCACACAGCCATAGGGAGACAGTCCCATGGGAGAGAAACAACCTTCCCCACCATCAGTTCTCAGCAACAAAGACTTCAGGCTGCCAAAAATGAGATCTAACCAGACACAGAAGCAGTCGTGTCCTTAAGAACTCCTCCCAAGGCTCAAGTTCCAACACTCCTTGAATGAGATGGTAAGCATCCAAAGAACAATTTCCCAACTCCTGTGGAAGCTCCTATTTTTTCTACCAGGGCAACCCCATCCTCCTTTCTCAGGACAGAGAAGAGACAGTGCTGAGCAGGGACATTGTTTCATGACTATGATACTCCTCTGACTTCCTCGATCAACTGGAAAAGATACTATGACACTATGACAGGCTAAGACTTGAAGGGAAACTGGTATGCTTCCTTTGGAAGGCAAGTGAAAAAGAAAAAACTCCCCAAGAATCATCGAAGACCAAGCAGCTGCGGAGATACCTGGCCCAGGAAACTGGACTACATGAATGTCCTGGAAAAGGGAACTTCTGTGAAATTAGCTGAGTCTGCCACAAAAGGCATGTATGCCTGGCCTGTATAAGATGTTGACCTAGAGATCTGACTGAGATCTCACATAATGAAGCTCATATGCCTTTCCCTTCCCTCACAGAGACTGGTATCACTACATGCAGAGATATGAAAACTCAAGTGCACTATTGTTTCTCTGAAACTCGTACACACACAAACCCCTTTGTTAGTCCCCTGTGACTATCTTCTTACTCCAGCTGAGGCAGCTTCCTCACCAAGAGAAACAGAATGCTATGATTTCCTGGTGTAGTCTTCTGAAACAGTCATGATATTATCATCACTCCTGCCTGCTGGAATTGAGGATGAGGGTACAAATTTAACACTCTTCCACAGCACCTCCTGGAAGTGCTCAGTGTAATCACTGCAGCTAGCCTTGCTCTCAAGTTTCCACCAGATCAGAGATACTTGCTTTACAATGAAGACACTTACTGGAGAGAGAAATCAGCCATTCCCCTTTAAAAAAAGCATTGTTTACCATTAGAAGCCCTTCTGAAGCTGCCTTGCTCAATTTGCTTTATTCTCAGCATGTGTACAGTCTTTGCAGTTCCTGCAGGAACCCAACAAGCCTGAACTCCAAAGCTATCTGGGGCTTCAGCCAAGCCAAAAGGAAGATAGGTATTGCCTGTGCACAGGAACACCCTCCTCCTCCACTCCTGAGACAGCCAGACTTTGTCCACTCTACCATCCCACTCCTTGGAAAGTATCTGTCAAGCCAGACTTAGAATTTCATGATATTCTGAAAATGTGCAGCTTCCTCCAACTCACAGCTAGTGTCCTTCTAGCCTTCTCTTTCCTTTTTAGGATCAATCCCAAGAGCAGCTTAAGTTTTCTCAAAACCCATAAAATGACTGTAAGTCTAAAGACATCTAAAGCGGAAACGGGCCAGTCAAGTTCGGTTCAGCTTTGACAGTTTCTTACAGTATCTCAAACCTTTCAGATAAGCAGCCACAAGAATTTGGAGCTTACCCAGTGCTTCTGTCTCACAAAGAGATAGAACCTAGTAGAGGTATGAATCAGTCTTCCTCATTTCATTTTCTTGAATTACAAACACACACTAAAATTAATGAATAAATAAATAAGTTAGACTTTCAAATGCCTTTTGTAGCAATAGCTCAAAACATAGATAACTCATCAACTAAACCTTCAAGTACACTACATCAATTACTAGCATGCAAGCAGTATCACAGCTCTGTACATACCCCCTAGACAGCACTGAATTTGTGTGACACCCCAGACCTGCAGGATATACAGGTTTTCATGCATTAAGTCTAGAAACAGATGGGCAGTTCTCAAACGGTTTCCACTCACTCTTCTCCATTCAGCAACTAAAGCCTCTGATGGCCTAAACCTGAAAGCCTGAGAAAACTTAGTCATATGGCATAAACATACATCATCTCCAGTAATCAGGCTGGCTTGCAATAACTGAACAGATAATTACTTCTCCCATGAGAGAACCACCTCATGACTAGAAACCATCTGAATTCACTCAGTGTTCAAGGCACAGCAAATAATACCATGAAGAGGCAAGGCTCAAAGATTACTTCCTTGAGTATTAAGAACTGAATCTGCAGTTCCTTTAACTAACACACTCTTGTGTGATTAACATCTAATTACCACTTCTCCCTTCAGCCTCTTGCTGCACAGTCAAAGGTCCTTATTTGTACTGCAACTTACATTGCAAGTTGCTGCTGAAGAGTACAGGGAAATACAGTATTTTAAATGCCAAAACAAAGATGCCAGCTTAGTATAGGTAGAATCCCTTGTGGAGAATATGCAACATTCACGGAAAGGAAGTGTCCATTAAAACAAAAATACTGGTATTATAGGAAATCCTGCAGAAATCATAGAATCATTGAGGTTGGAAAAGACCCTTAAGATCATTGAGTTCAAGCATAAACCCAGCACTGCCAAGTCCACCACTAAGCCACATCCCTAAGTGCCACATAAACATAAAGTCTACTGTTTAATCAAAAAAAAGTACTGCAGAGGTTGGCCCACAGCTCCTACAGGCAATGCACTCTCTCTGCAGCTCCCTTGATATCCTCATCACTGAAATGGTAACCAAGCTGTATTACACTACCTTCGTATCTTAAAAAAAACCAAAACAAAACAAAAAAAGGCTTTCAGCAGCACACAAACTGAGACAGTAATTCACCATAGTATGTCAGAGTATTTCTGCCCCAAACTTCTTCCATAAATGAGCATCCACTTATGACTGGAAACCATGTACCTTATTCCAATCAGTAGTTAAGGCACAGCAAATACACAGTGAAAGAAACAGAACTCAAGGATCCTTGCTTTGCACAGCAGCACCAAGGTGCAGATACCACACGAGCCTACCAAGGAAGAGGTTCAAACATCAAAATGAATTGGCTGAACAGAACCCAGAGAAGTAGGAATTAACAAGGCTGGAAGTTCTTCAGACACTCTGGGTCAAACAACCCTGTGAAGGACCTAGACAGATCAGTGGCACAGCAGAAGCAGCTTCCAGAAGGGGACAATGAAGACTGGACTACAGATACAATAGGTACTTCAGGTCACCCTCTTAATATGAGGTTGTCTGTCAAAAACATCCTTTGAAATGATTTCAGTGCATGTCTGTGGACAAGAGAGGTGACAGATGTTAAATTTCACAACTAGTATTTTGCAAGGCACTAGTGATCCTTCTGATGAAATGACTGCTCAGCAGTACTGCGGAAGAAGCACAGACTGCAATTTTGCATAATCGTGATTATCAGTCACTTACGGGTCTCTCACAGCACATACTTCTCAACAACAACACATAAGCAATTCTCACAGCTTTATACAGGGAGACAGCAGCCAAGCTGAAATCCATCAAGGATGAATTTACTCTGCTTCTGCAGAGCGAGTCCCTTCATACAAAGCAGTGCTGCAGGGGTAGCTGCAAGGCAAGGAGAAATGAGCAGAACCCCTAATAATGACACACTATTCAAGAGACTTCTGAGAAGCTGCAAGCTAAAACAACTAGAGTATTTTAAACAGAATTCCCCTATTCACAAACTCAAACATCTTTTCATTACAGATGGAGAACAAAGTGTGCTGCACACTGAATGAAAATGAGGAGGATAAAAGAACATTCCATGAAAAAGAAAAGCTGGCTGGTAGAATGCCCCAGTCAATAAGTGAATAGCTGCAGCTTCTGAAACGTGTAGATGCGACAAAACATCTTAGCTCTCAGTGAGTCCCCAGACGGTGGTACCAAAAGGCCAAACAAAGGGTACCATTAGCAGAGTGACTAACTGGACAGGTGTGCAGAGAAGTTTCCTTGACCACGCAGCACGAGAGACAGCAGAGTTCAACCTGAAGGCTATGTATAGTTTTCTATGTTACCTCACGTAACAAGCAAAAAGAAACACACTTCTCCAGAGAAATCAAAGAACCAGATGGCTCAGATTGTCCTTTCCCTGGAATCCTACGTTCCTCTAAAGGCCCTGCACGGCGGCAAAACACTAAGCCTATTACGCTGGACTCATCTTGCACATTCCAACACAGATGGGCAGAGACCGTCTCTTACAAGGGGCAGAAACTGATAGTAACAGGCAAAAAGAGAGAACTGTTTTTTTTAATTTTTGTTCATCAGTAAAGTGACCTGGAGGCAGCCAGTCAGTTAGCAACTCCCGAAGCTTGGGCCAAAACTCAATCTAAGGCGCTAAATGTATTTTTTTGACGAAGTGCTGTCCGGATCCATTCGGCTACCGGGGGAGCGGCGAACGGCGCCCCTCCCGGCCCGACGGCGGCCCCTCGCCGCTCTCAC